>ML416430.1:66766-126734 GCA_005239525.1 Nicotiana knightiana | reverse complement strand
AGTTGTCTCTTTAATCTCTTAATTTACTATTTTAGATTAATTTTAGTTAAATATTTGTTTGAGTTTAGTTTAGTTGATAGTTAATCACAAGTCCCTGTGGGTACGATATCTAGACTTAAATTCCTATATTACTTGTCGACCACATACACTTGCGTGTGCATTGGGAAATCAACCAACATTTATACATACTAGTACTATTCCACAATACTAACGTCCCTTTTGCCGGGGGCGCTACATCTTTTATATTGATGTAGGTGGATCCATAGCAGGTTGTTGAGCTCGCCATTAGTGGTGACTTTTCTTCATCCTTCTCAGCTGTACTGGTGAGACCCATTTCCTCTCCGGGCCATGTGTAGTTTGGGCCTTCTACTTTTAAGTGTATTATGTATTGTAAGGTATAGCCGGGGCCTTGTTGCAGGAAAGTATTGTATAAGTCCCTAGTACTCTTAGAGGTTCCGTAGACACTACGTGGGTGTATATGTGTATTTTTGGTAGTGATTGTATGTATTTGTAATCGTGTTCAGTATCAGAAAGTGGCGTATCTAATATGCATGAATTTGACTTAATGTGGTAACCACACACTTCTAAGCTTGTCTCACCGTTCCACATAAATAATGTATGTTATAAACACGGGGAAACGCGTTGGGTGGGGGAAGGGAAAATCATGCTCGCTTGACTGGGGGTAACCCGGTCGAGTGCCGGTCGCGTCCCTCGAATTTGGAGTGTGACAAACTTGGTATCAGAGCCTAAGGTTTTCAAAGTGTCCTCGGATGTCTCGGAGCCGTGTCCAGTATAGCCCTTCTTATCGGTGTGTTGTCGACCACATCTATAATTTGGGGGCCACATGGACATTTAGGAAATACCCTTTTTATTGTTACTCTATATGGTGCGGTGAAGTGGAAAGTGAGAATATTCTTGCCTAACTCGTGCTTTGTTCCAAAATTTTCAATAATGGCACCAAAGAAGAGAGCTCGACTCGGCCTAGAGGCCAATGCCACCCCAAGTGTGTCCGTGAATTCGGTACCCAATGGTGCCGGTGAGAGCGAGTCCCCGACCTTGAATCCATCTGGCCTACCTATTCCAGATCAGAGTGTTCCTATTCCTGTTGCGGCGAAGGGTGCTACAACCCCTCCCGCTGATATTCCTGATCCTTCCTCTGTTCCAGCTCCAGGTCCCGGTACTTCTGATGGGGACCTCAGTGAGCTATTCATATGTTGACCCAGTTAGTGGCCACGCAGGACCAAAGATCTCATGTTGCCCCTGCATCCTCTAGCGAATAGGGAGATTCCGTCGGTTCCAGAGTCAACCAGTTTTTGCGGTTGGCCCCTCCAGAGTTCTCAGGTATTGATCCAGAAATCGATACGCAGGACATTCTAGATGAAATGTACAAGACGCTTCGGGTTATGAAGGCCACATAGATAGAGGGGGTTAGTTAGAATCTTACAGGTTGAGGGGAGCAGCGTATTCCTGGTTCGAGATGTGGGAGGATTCCCGTGGGGAGGGAAGTCTTTCAGCGAGATGGGATGAGTTCGTTGATGCTTTTACGGATCACTTCTTGCCTGCCGAGACTATGGCAGCCCGTGCTATGGAGTTTGAGGCTCTCAAGAAGGTTAATATAGGTGTGTGGGAGTACCACATGGAGTTCGTGACGTTTTCGCCATTAGGTTTGACTTTGAGGAAAGAAGAAGATAATAGCCTTGATGTTTGAGAAGGGGTTAACAACGAAACCCGAAGATCTTTTAGAAAGGAAGAACTTAGAATATGTAAAAAGCCTTGGAGAATAGAGAATATTGAAAGTTAAGTTTGAATCAATGGGAAAAAGGCCTATTTATGGGTTTCACGGTGACGGTTCGAAATCACTAGTGGTCGATCACCAACTGGCACGCATTAAATGCCTGAAAAATTGTACCGATGGGACGTTTAAACATTTCTATCGCTTACGCCACGGAGATGACGTCATGATAGGTCGAGGATCGAAGGCTCAATTCATTTCTTATCATTACATTCCAAAAAATGAGGGGACTATCTGTATACGGTTAAAATCAGGCACACACGATTTTACTAATTTACCCAGACTAGGGTAAAGAGAGTCCTAAGTTTTGAACTACTATGCTAGATTTTATGAGTTTAACAGCCTGCTTGTAAAAATATGGCTATTAGCGAAGCAATGTAGTGAAATTAACTCTCTTTTTTAACTGAAGTTGTGAATGGTTTCTCATTAGTGAGTAATGTGCATGTTTAGATGGGTTCCTTTATTAATTATGATGAGCATCTCATATTATTGTGCTCTTTATAATTTTTAAATATTTTATTTATGTCTTTTTCGGGGTATTAGGAGTTGTAAAATGTGATTTTATTAAATCTTAAAAGCATATTAGTATATAGTATGTATATATAAGCAGGTATGAAACATGTAGCTTATCCTCTTCAGAATGTAATTTTTGGCTAATGATAGGTCCTATTATTATGTCCAACTCTTTCTGCACAGCTACTAGAGAAAATGCCTAGTGTGAGGTTTTTTGTTGAAAGAACCGGTGACGGCACTGAAAAACCAGAACAATGGCGAACTCTTGCCTTTTTTGACTGCAGTCGCCTTTGTCCTAGGAAGCACCCCCGAGTTCGTCGGTACTCTTTACACAAATAGATAAGTGGTGTGGTTAGCGATACGAATATGATGAAAGTTTTTGCAGTTGATTTCGTGTCAACTTCTCTTTATGTTATCTCTAGAGACCCTGTCTACACTTTCAGATGAATGAGAATCAGAAAATCCTGCAAATTCTATTGGTTTTTCAAATGAAGATCACGACTTTGCGCATAATTGTTTGACCAAAAAATATAATATGAATCTTTGGTTAAGTTAATTAATTTAATATATAAGATGTTAAGCCTAGTTAAAGATAATAACTTCAGATCTACAATCAGCCTATATGGATGATGTAGAACAGTGTCGGAATAGATTCAATGTAACGTGTATTTAATGTTTCAAGATCAATAATGGGATAGGAATATCAAGCATTAAATAACAATAAATGGCACTAAATATAAATAAGGAGAATGATACACCCAATGTTGAATGAGGTGGATGATTCTTCTTTCTGAAAATGAAGAATGATAAATAACTATGAGAATATTAGAGACTTTCTCGGATCTGATGGAAAAAGTATAAAATAATCAACAAACCGGATCTCTTTAGAAATGTGATGTTTGTATTTATCTAGAGAGTCTGTTTTTCAAAAGAGTCTTATCAGAGAATATTACCTGCCTATCACCTGGTCTCTATTTATAAGGGACATACCCCTAATTAACCCAAAAAGTACAGACAGAAAAAATATTCAATGGAATATTTCCTCGAAAATCCCGTTACTAAACTAGCCGTTACTACTCCTTCTGACACTTGACTTCGGCCATGATCGACTGCTCGTCAATGAGCTCCATTGGTTATTAGTCGATCGCAGTCAAATTTCTTTCAGTATAACCACTCAGTGTTGAATATCCTTAGTCACATTTTGACCCATACGGTTAGTCCTTCGCTTATCGTCTCTCAAACGACCTTGATGAGCAGACATTGCTAGTCGTAGTTGAGATAATTAGGTGGGCAAGTCGAGTAATGACATTCATGGCGAGGTGGTAATGTGGTGCCTCGTGAGCCATAACTTACCGTTAAGTCGGTCCGGAATGACGTCATGGCATCATGTGTCATTATTATGCATTTTCCCGATGCATTGCGTCGCTTCCCGTGCCTCTTTCGTTTCAGTATTTGTGTGTCGACTATTTGTATTCTCGATTATGGTGCCTGGGTTTTAATAATAGGGATAGAAGATCCTCTATTTGGTCCTTTGTGTTTCAAACATTTGAGTCTCTACAACTTTCCTTCTTCTTCTCCCAGTGTTCTTGATTTCATTATTTCCACTTTTGCATCCCTGTTTTTCCTAATTTTAGCACCCTCTACTACTCATATCTCATTTGTACTTGCATTTTCTTCTCATATAAACAACCAAAGATGACTAATACATCTTCTTCTTCAGGGAGGACATCTGATCCGGTTCCACTGGCAGTGAGCATGCCCTCCCATGACGATGGGGTTGCCATTATCTTTGCGAGTACTGATTTTATTATTTTGTTTTGTCATCAGCACAGATAGGTTCTAGATGGTCGAGGGCTCCTACTCCTGCATTCCGACAAGAGACTACTGCAAAGGGATCTACCTCGACTGCGACCACAGCTGGGTCTACCCGGTTATCTGCCTCAGCTCGGGCTTTGGCCTCAGCTAGACCAACTCGACTAGCGGCGACTCCAATATCTGAGAATCCACCCCTTAATTTTTTGCATTTCGTTGACAAGTCATCCCAGATCGAGGAGGACTTGGTTCCACTCAATAGAAGGGACTTGGATGTCGGCAACGGGATAGTTAGAGCGGTGGACTCTACAAGGAGAGACCGTGAGCCTCCCGTTGTTGCGTCAGCGAGTGACGCGAATCTATTAACCGAAGCTCCATTGTCTACGGGGGTCGTGGAAGATATTCCTTTACCCAAGGTTGTTCTTGAAGTTGGAGGGCTATCTGAGGCTGCAGACGCCGTACTGATAAATGAGTCATCATCATCGGGACCGGTTGGCGTTCCTTCATCAGCCAAGGCGAGAGGAAAGGGCATTGCCGAGGATGGTTATGAAACTGATTCTGAAGTTGATTCCAAGGAGGTGCGTATGTTGAGTGAAGGATTCACTCGGGTGGAGGTGAGGTTGGAGGGTCTACTTGTACCATCGTAGTCCCCATGGACCGTGGCCTGTTGCTGAACATGGAGGACGTGGTCCCCTCCTTGAGTCCCATTTGTTCTAACGCGGAGAGCATAGTTGGCCTCACCCTAAAGGTAAGTTTTTCGATCTTCCTAGTTTCTATGTATTGCATCTTTCTCTCTTTTTTTTAGACTAACTTTCTTCCTCGTTTGCTCTCTCTTTTTTTTAGACCATTATCTTGGAGATTCAGAGTGCTCGACAAGAGGAGAGGCGTAAAGCCATTTTTAAGAAAATGGAAAGGAAGTACCGCGAGATCTGCAGGCGGTTCAGTGTGAGTGGTAATTTTCAAGCTATCAGAGACGAGCTGAAGTAGAAAGATGATGAGCTTATGAGAGTCATCAGTAAATGCAGCGAGATCGAGGGGGCTCTTAGAGACAAAGAAGAAGAGCTCGAAGTGAGCAAGGGAGTTGAGACTGAGTGTACGGACCTTCAAACCCAAGTGGTATCTCTGTGGGCCGAGCTCAAGTAGTGTTCGACCAAGACCAACATTTTGAGTGATGAAGTCGTCAAGAATACGACGGATTTGGAGAAGGTCGAGTTAGCTCAGTTGGCGGCTTTGGCAAAGGTGGAGGCATTGGAGGATGCAATCTGCGTCCTCCGGTCCGAACGGGCGCATGACATGGAGATGGCCAGGCTCAGAGAGAGCATCTTGACAAGCAAATTGGGGGGCTGGAACAAGAGGTTTCGAACCTCGGTGATCAGATCATCGCCCTCGAGGAAGAGAAGACGCAGTTTTTGGCTCAGCCATCCTCTTCTCACACTTATGCTTATCTTGATGTTCTGCGGGATTTATACAAGAAGTGGATCCACGTCGAGGCCCATTTAGACATTTTTCAGGATTTGATAATAGCAGGGAGAGTTCATGAAGCTGATTTTTAGAAGGCTCGTGTTATGGCGCATGTAGCTCGGACCTCCTGTGGTTATGACCCTGCTACAGTGGGGACCGGCGATGGCAAGGATGGTTTGGATGGGATTGAGCAGGGTACTTGGTATGAGGACGAGTACCCTGATGGAGATGGAGGCGATGGAGACGATGGAGATGGCACTGCTGAGTAGTTATTCCCTTGTAATTTTTGTGCTTACTTTTGTGGGCGTCTGTTTAGCCCTTGTAAAAAATATTCTGGGAATATGGAATGCTATCTTCGTTGTTTGTTTCTGAATCTTTTATGTTTGGTCTTGTATGTTTTTTTCGTTTGGTCGCCCTGACCATAAGAATGTTGGATTTGGTCGTGGTCGGGCTGGTAGGTGTTAACTCGAACAAGGTCGAGTGTGGGTCAATTCGAGCGAGGTCGAATGTGAGTTAATTCGAACGAGGTAGAATGTTGCTCTAGTTGATTCAAACGTGGTTGAATGTGAATTAATTCGAATGAAGTCGAATGTAACTTAATTCGAACAATGTAATGTGACTTTAGTTAATTCGAGCAAAGTCAAATGTCACTTTAATCAATCTGAATGAGATTGAATGTGACTTCAGTTAATTCAAACAAGGTCGAATGTCACTTTAATTAATTTGAACAAGGTCGAATGTCACTTTAGTTAATTCGAAGGTTGAATGTTACTTTAAATAATTCGAACGAGGTTGAAGGTTATTCAATTCGAGCAAGGTCGAATGTAAATTGATTCGAACAAGGTCGTGAGTTAATTCGAGCGAGGTCAAATGTTACTCTAGTTAATTCGAACAAGGTTGAATGTCACTTTAATTAATTCGAGTGAGGTTGAATGTTATTTAATTCGAAAGAGGTCGAATGTAAGTTGATTCGAACAAGGTCGAATATAACTTTTGTTTAATTGACGCAGCATTGTTTTGGCGAAAACATGGGCGAACTTCATGTACTTGTGCTTTGCTTATATATATTGGAGAAATTTACACGTTTTTAGGGCTGGCATTCCAGTCCCAGTCTATCTAGTCCCTTTGTTGGTCGACCTGGAGATATATTGAGAGGTTGGGCAATGAACTGAACGACATGTGTCCTCATCTGTTCGTACTTTAGCCTGAAATGTCCTCCTTGTCGCGTCATTAAAAACCTTCCCGAGAAAGCCTAATTGGGACAAAACTCAGGTGAGGGAAAAAGAGTATGGCTCGGAGAACATTTTTCCTTAGAAGTTAAAGTACTTGAGGTGAGCGGCATTCCAGTTGTTTGGTAGTAGTTTCCCTTCCATTGTTTCTAGTTGAAATGACCCTTTGTTTGCTGCTACCGTGATTTTGTATGGGCCATCCCAATTCGTTCCCAATTTTCCCTCCTGTGGGTATTTTCTTCCTTGTGTTTTGGCCTTGAGCACGTAGTCCCCGACTTTGAGTGGTCTGACCTTGGCTTTTTTGTCGTAGTAGCGTTATGCCTGTTGTTTTTGGGCGATCATCCTCATGTAGGCCATATCTCTACATTCTTTGACATCGTTGAGGTCTTGCCTTCTGCTTTCGTCGTTCCTCGACCCGCTCTCATGAGATTATCTAAAACTTGTTTCTCTGACCTCGACTGGTATTACTGCATTGGTCCCATAGACTAATGAGTAGGGTGTCTCTCATGTGCTCGTTTTTGGCATTGTGCGGTATGCCCATAGCACTTTTGGTAGTAGTTCTGGCCAAAGTCCCTTGGTGTTCTCAAGCTTTTTCTTCATGATGTTCAGTATTGATTTAGTAGAGGACTCCGCTTGCCCATTGCCCACGGGATGGTATGGGATGGAGAGTATTCTTTTGATATGCCATTTCTCGAAGAACTCAGCGACCTTTTTCCTGATGAATTGGGGTCTGTTGTCACAACGGATCTCTTTGGAGAGGCCGAAGCGGCACACAATATTTTTTCATATGAAGGTGATCATTTCTTGTTTGCGTATCTGGGCAAATGCTCCTTCTTCTACCCACTTAGAAAAATAGTCAGTTAAAACCAAAATAAATTGTATGTTACCTCGCCCCACAGGGAGGGGGACCACGATGTCCATCCCCCATTTGATGAAAGGCTAAGGTGGGGTGTCCAAGTGGAGGTTCTCGCCCGCTTGGTGGATCATAGGGGCATATTTTTTCGATGATCACATTTTCTCACGAAGTCAGCGTCCTCTTTTTTCATGGTGGGCCGGTAGTAGCCTACTCGTATGAGACATCTGACCAGAGCCCGATTACCGGAATTAGCTCCGTAGTGTCCTTCGTGGACTTTTTCTAGAACGCGTCGTGTCTGATTTGGGCCTAAGCATTTTTCTAGGGGGCGGCATACGTCCTTTTGTATAGGTCATTTTCTATGACGCTATACCTGGTCGCTTGTATTTGAAGCTTCTTGGCTTCTTTTTTATCATCTGGGATCACGTCGTCCTGCAAGTATGTAACAACACGGTCACGACAGTCCCAAGTTAGGTTTATAGTCCTTACCTTAATTTGATCGATCGATGAGTGGATGAGGGTGACCACGTTTCCTTCTAGGTTATGTTGTTAGTGGCCACCGCTAGTTTGGCGAGTCGTCTACTTTGATATTTTGCGCTTAAGGGATCTGGTCGAGCTGGCATTCATCAAATTCGGGAAGTAGCTTGTAGATATCGGCCTGATGCTTTTGTAACCTTGGTGACCCATCGGGGGTATTTTGATTCTCTGATGGAGCCTTTTTCCAACAGTTTTTCAACCTCTTCACGAACTGCATCGCTTATTGAAGAATTGAGCCTAACTTGCCTTACCGGGGGTAAAATGGATTGACGTTCAACTTGTGTGTCGCTATCTCCTTCGGGATACCTGACATGTCTGCATGGGAAAAGTCAAACAAGTCTGCATTAATAGTTAAGAAATGATGGAATTTACCTGGTTCCTGAAGCTTGTGGTCGATGTAGGCTTTCTTGTTGTGGTCGTTATCATCAAGTTGGACGGGGTCAAGGTCTTCTATGGTTGATCCCGTGGCCTCTATGTTTTCGAGGTCTTTGATGATGTTCTTCCTTTCATCAACGCTCGGCCACTTTGACTTTGCCCTTCATTTGTTGGGTTTATGTACAATTCTGGGCAATGTGATAGAATTCTCGGGAATTGTGTTGTTCTCTTCGGATGCTAAATACTCCCCATGGGTTGGGAAATTTCATAACTTGGTACATGCTGGAGGAGATGGCCTTCATGGCGTGTATCCAAGGCCGACCTATTTTACGTCGTGTCCTGATCCATGATGTGGAATTTGGTTTCAAGAGTGACGCCCCCGGCCAAGACAAGGAGTGTGATTTCTCCAGATGTTCGTTCAACTGCATTGTTAAAATCGGTTTGTGTGATGCAGCGTGGCACTATCTTATCATCGAGTTTCATCTGTGAAAGTACTCGAGGGCGGATAATTCATGTGCCTCTCCCATTGTCCACCATAATACGTCTCACATCTGTATCTAATATGCGTAAAGTGATAACAAGAGCATTGTAGTGAGGAAAAACCAAATTGTGGGTATCTAACTTATCGAAGATGATACTTTCTTCGAGTTCATCGTACCATTCATGAGTGATATACCGTTTGAGTTTATGGGTTGTGGTGAATTTTACTGTCACGACCCAAATTGATAGGCCGCGACGGGCACCCGGTACCTTACTCAACTGAGTACCAACATAACGTATCTTTTCATATCATACTATCATAGATAACTGAGCCGGAAGGCTGTCGTGAGATAAGTGGAATACAACATGTGATGCCAACTTATACATAAGATATACGGGCCTATAAGACCAAAATAACCACTCGTATACTGAACATAGGCCGACAAGGCCATACAATTTTTTACGTACATGACATCTGTCTACAAGCCTCTAAGAATACATAATTTTCATAAAGGTCAGGACAGAGTCCCGCCATACCAATCAAATATGCGTCTAATCATAATAACCAAACAAGTGACTCCGAAGAAAATAGAGTGCACCAACATCTTTCGCTCAGTTGATAGCCTACTTGGAGGGCTCTTGACCTGTCTATCGGGACCTGCGGGCATGAAACACAGTGTCCCCAGGCAAAAGGAACGTCAATACGAATAATGTATCGAGTATGTAAGGCACATTAATAAGTACATAAAAGACATGGAAGCAATATAGAGTAAATGACTCAACCTGTAAGTCTTGATAATTCTATAAATCATGAAATACTTATAGTGTCATGCATATGCGTATGAATGGAATGCCGTGCATAGGTGCATGTGTTCATAACATCATCAAGCCTCTGAGGGCATCCCATCATATCATCTCGGCCACTGTGGGCAAAATCATCAACGTATACCAGCTGATCATGTGGCGGTGGGTATATAGCGCCATAACCGTTCCCATATCCCATATACATACATACATATATATATATATATATATATATACGCGTATATAACGCCATATGGTCATGGGTTAATGTGCATGTATAAATGCATTAAATGCATATGAAATACGTTAATAAAATCTCTTGGTACGTCATAAGACCATTATGCCTCTAATTAATATTGTGAAATAAAATTTAGCAACTTATGTATTTTTGAGACCCATGAACAGATGATAATATAATATGACACATGGGGAATCAAGAACATAAGCATCTCTAGTATTTCAATGAATAGATTCATTTATGGAAGTTGTGCATTTTCTTGTTTCATTTGTATCGTATGGATCATGCCAAAGAAATACGGGATAGTCTTAATATACCTGAGCCGGTAAGAATTGACATTATCACCAAGCTCAAGTAAGATTTTGCAATATTCAATCCATTCGAATTCATGCACGCTACGATCAATGGTGTTTTTTCTTCTTTATCGATTCACTCAAGACTTGCACCATCTTTGTGAATAGCTTTGATAGCTTCAGTGTTTCCTTCAATGACTTGTTGATACAGTAATTCCTCTTTGAATTGTTGTTGCCCCATTAATCAAAGGCTAAATAAATTACACCTCCAAATATGAAAGATTTATGAGTAGTTAATAGTATACACGTGGCTTAATTGAACAGCCTACTACTGAACCAAACTGGTATGTTCAAAGAGAATTCTTGAGGCTCTCCAAACGATTTTAAATGTTGCCACCTTTCAATTTAATTCATGAGTCTCATTATTGGCCTGGGAGGTCTGCCACGTTGTGGATTAACCCAATAATATTCACCTAATTTCTTAATTACATGGTAATTTCTCACTAAAAATAAACAATTATCCACATGATTAAGAATTATCCCAAATTACTTAAAATACTATCCACTTTTTAATATACCTAGTACACCTTACTATCATGGCCATATGGTACCTTGTATTGTACTAGTCCATAAGTACCGAGTATTTTAGCTCGGGCCGCATTTTATCCCGAAATGCCAAACTTAAACGAAAATTCATTTTCTTTGACTTGCTTCCCCTCTCATCTTTACGAATTTGCTCAGCATTTGTTTGAAATAGCATAATCCTTATAATCTCCAAATAATCTTTTCCATAGACTGATGCCAATTACCTTACGACAAATTCAACATACAAAACTGCAGGGTGAAACATCGTCGTAATTTAATACTGCGAAGTGTAACATCATCGTATTGTAATACTTCAAGGTGTAACATCATCGTAATATAATACTGCGGGACGTAACATTTACGTTGTTGATCGATGCATCATTACCCCCTCTGATGATCATTTGAATGGTTCGAGTTGGATAATGTGGTTTTGGTGGGCCCTGGTGTTGTTCACATCCTCGAGCAAAGTTGGCCCTTCCTCGGTTGCTCAATAGATCTTTCAAGTGTCCTTGGTGAAGCATGTTCACGACCTCTTGTCTTAGAGCGATGCAGTCCTCGATTTTATGACCTCGTTCCTGGTGGAATTCGCAGAGGGCGTTTGATTTCCTGGTGTTCGGATCAGACCTCATTTTCTGTGGCCACTTCACGTTTGGGTCGAGCTTCTCCAATTCGTAGACTATTTATGAGGGTGAAACACAAAAATTGCGAGCAGATAATAAAAGAGGCATACCTCTCTCGCTTCGGTGAGTCCCTGTTCTTGGCCTAGATAGGCCTTCGTTGTGGCGGGAAGGCGACATAATGGCACCTCTAACATATGGTTGATGTCTTTCTCGGTTGGGTCGTGGACTTGCTAAATCCCTTATGTTGTCGTTTCTACTATCTTTTCTGGACTCGACTTGTACTGAGGTCAACTGTTGGGTTGGTCTATTTAGGTCGTCTTCGTCAGCTCGAACTTTGGTGAAATAGGCATTGTGCATTTCATCCAAAGTGGTCGACTCAACAACTTTCTGGTCGCCCTTGAACCGCTTCTGTTCAACTCATTCTGGAAAGCTGCTATAGCCATTCCTTCCGATATACTCGATAAGGTCATCCTTACACGGTTGAATCGAGCGAGGAAGTCCCTCAGTCCTTCTCTGGGTGATTGTTTGATGGCAAATATATAATTCACTCTCACTTATGCCTTCTTAGCTCCGGCATAGGCTGTTAAGAACTTGTCGACCATCTCTTAGAATGTCTCAATAGAGCGCACAAGTAGCTGTGAATACCAAGTTAATGCACCCCGGTGAGGGTTTTACCAAACCTTTTCAATAAGATGGAGGATACTTGCTCTTTCGTGAGGTCGTTGCCTTTTACTGAGGTGACATAGTGAGTCACATGATCCTTAGGGTCTATCGCACCATCGTATATTTTCAGGTACGACAACATTTTGAAGGTTTTAGGTATGGCATGTGGTGCGGCTTCATCATTGTATGGCTGCTCAACAAACAGATCGGCATCTCTTTTTGGTAAGAGTTTTGGGGAGCCCATTATTTTGTCTACCCTTTCTTGATGCTCTTTCATTTGGTCTCAGGGCATTTTGTTTTCATTCTCCATCTCTTCCATCTTCCTTAAAATGGTTGTGAGGGTGTCATCACCTGCATTATTAACATCGTGAGTGATACCTGCTATGGGAGGAGGAGGGGCGTGTTGATCGACTGTTATTGGTGCAACACAGGTCCCTAACTCTCTCTGATCGCCTTTTGAGCGGGTTTGTCAAGGATAATGGTCAACATATTCGTCAGCCAAGCTTTGAGCAGCTTCTTCACCGCTGGTGGTGCCTCTTCCGTTGTGGACTTAGAGGCTCCTTTACCGTGGGACGGTGTGATACTACCATGAAGAAGGGGTGAGCCACTTCGCTTGGGAGAGGCGTTTGGTGTTACATCTTCACCCTCTGTTTCAGAGACCTTGTTGATGGTGTTTAATAGGTTGGTGGTGATATTGGCTACCGCCATCATCCTTTCTTCTCTGTTACCTGCCATGTTAGGTCTGTATGCACAAGAAAGTATAGGGTGTTTTGGCTAGTTATAAATCTGGAATAAACTAAAACTTTGACTAGGAAATCCCCACTAACGGCGCAAAATCGTTTGACCAAAAGATATGAAACTTTGGTTAAGTTAATTAATTTAATATATAAGATGTTAAGCCTAGTTAAAGATAATAACTTCAGATCTACAATCAGCCTATATGGATGATGTAGAACAGTGTCGGAATAGATTCAATGTAATGTGTATTTAATGTTTCAAGATCAATAAAGGGATGGTAATATCAAGCATTAAATAACAATAAATGGCACTAAATGTAAATAAGGAGAATGATTCACCCAATGTTGAAAGAGGTGGATGATTCTTCAATAATCAACAAAACGAATCTCTTTAGAAAGGTGATGTTTGTATTTATCTAGAGAGTCTGTTTTTCAAAAGAGTTCTTATCAGAGAATATTACTTGCCTATCACCCGGTCTCTCCTTCTATTTATAAGGGACACACCCCCAATTAACCTTAAAAGTACAAATAGAGAGAATATTCAATGGAATATTCCCTCGAAGATCGTGTTACTAAACTAGTCGTTATTGCTCCTTCTGACACTTAACCTCGGCCATGATCGACTACTCGGCGGTGAGCTCCATCGGTTATTAGTCGACCTCGGCCAAATTACTTTTAGTATTACCACCCAGTGTCTCGTCAGATTTTGACCCATACAGTAATATATTTCAGCTTCAAATTAATGATCAAAAGTTGAAAGATGTAGAGGAAATAGATAGCGACAACAAAATGGTTACCATTAAACTGTTATTGTTCTATTTTTTGTGAATATAATTGAAAGCCGTGTTTGATACTGTCCATTAAAAGACTAAAATGTCTTTGGAAATTCAAACTGTACTTTCTTCTGGTTGGATTCCGTGCATTAAAAAACTAAAATGCCTCGATCTACTGTAAGTGTTTGATATATTCCTTGTGGCGAACTGTAGCCAACATATCCCTATTTTTGTTCTGGCTACATCGATTTTATTATCTATAAATTAACAAGGTTAAAAAAATAGATCTTGTTATTATTACCGTAATTTCATTTAATTGTATTGTGAACCTCTTAGTCAAAGGAGCTGGATGAGATCCCTATTGTTGTTTAGACTAGGATGCACTTGTAACTAGTTGAGGGACTAAAGTGTAAATAGGAATATGAAGTTATTTGGAGTCGGTTAAGTGGATTCCATAAAAGGGACCACTCACGTGTAATAAATTAACAAAATATAATTTGAACTCGTCTTCTTCTTCCCATCTCTGCATCTCTCTTCTTCTCACCCTCTCCTTCAATTACTAATTGTTTGCATGTCTGCTTATATTGATTAATTGAGTTGAATTTATCATGGTATTAAAGCGGAGATCGTGAATTCATCAAAATTAGGAAGAAATTTGAAGGATCAAAGCTCGTCGAAACTCCTATCTGATCAGCCATGGAAGGAAATGAATTCGCCTCGCTAGATTACAATAATATGCTATTTATGCAACCCTCAGATGCTCCTGGACTTGTCCTAATACCGCTCAAGCTCACATGGACAGAAAATTACACGTTGTGGAGCAGGGCAATGAAATTGGTACTCCAAGGAAAGAGTAAACCGGGTTTGTGGACGGAACTTGTGTGAAGAGTTGTATCAAGTGAATTGATGCCAAGCATTGTCTATGCTTCAAATACGAGAAAATTTTGGAGCAATTTCCATGAGAGGTTTGATAGGTCAAATTTGACTAGGATTTATCACCTTTGGAAAGCCATAGCAACATTAAGACAAGGCACTGACTCTGTAACTACTTATTACTCTAAGATAAAGGAATTATGTGATGAACTTGATGTATTAGCACCCATGTTCTCGTGTGATTCTGAGGTGTCAAGACCTTCAGTTGAACATTTAAAGTCACAACATTTGCTGCAATTCCTCATGGAAGTGAATGAAAGCTATAGTAACATAAGGAGTAATGTGTTAGCAAAGAGGCCTGTAGTGACTGTTAATGAAGCATATGCAATAGTTACTCAGGAAGAGAATCAAAGGTCCTTAGGTGTAGTTGATACACATAGGGAACCACTTGCCATAATGGCAGGAAGGGTCAAGATTTTAAAGGTAAAAGGCCAGGGATCATTTGTGAGCATTATGGATATAAAGGTCATCTTAAGGAAAACTGTTTTAAAATAATTGGCTATCCAGTTGATTTCAAAAGTAATACAAAAAAATTAAACAGGAAGAGGAGAGGTTTATACCAACAATGTGAATACAAACAATGAGGAAGGCAAAGTAGGAACCATGCAATTGCAGGGGACTGAACAATTCTTTACGAAAGAACACACAAGCAGTTGGTCAAGTTGTTGTCCAAACCAGCAACATCAGAGTGTTCCACAAATATGACAGGTATAACTTCTTTGTGAGAAAATACAGATATGTGTGGTTGGGTGATAGATGCAAGAGCAACACATCATGTCACATATTGTAAGTGTATTTTGAGCTATGTGAGAAGAATCTGGTGATCAAGGAATAAATGAAGCACAGTTGCCTATAGGAAATAAGGCACAAATCACACACGTAAAAGAAGCATCTATATTAGGGAATAAGATAGTTAGAAATGTCTTATATGTACCAGATTTTAAAATCAGTCTGCTGTCAATATCAAAACTCACTAGAGATCTAAGTTGCTCAGTCATATTCTTTCCTGATTTCTGTATGTTTCAGTATCTTTGCAGTGACAGGGTGATGGGGATTGGTAGAGAGAACAATGGGTTGTATATGCTAAAGGAGAATGTCACGACCCAATTTCCATTTTAGGTCGTGATGGCGCCCAACACCGATGTTAGGCAAGCCAACATTATTCCACAAATAAATTCCATTTACTTAAAACAATTCCAACATTTACTTAACTTAAAGTTAAAAGTATTCCATAATATTGAATAATTTAGGCCATTTAAAACTGAAATGACCAAAAGAAGTCATAATTAGGTGATTACATCCCAAAAGAATAGTCTACTAATGTGTGTGCCAGGAACTAGTGTCACAAGTATGTGGGCATCTAGTAGAATATACAAGAGAATATATATCTATCCTACTACCTGAAATAGAATAGACAACCAAACACACAAAAAAAATACTCCAACACGCTGTTGAATGACATCAGAAGGGAGCAGCTCACCGTGGAATCACGGCCAAATATCAAGAATGCGCACTAGACGGGTTGCCAGATGCACCTGCCTCAAATCATGTACAATTAAGTACAGAAGCGTAGTATGAGTACATAAACAACATGTACCCAATAAGTATCCCGCCTAACCTCGAAGAAGTAGTGACGAGGGGTCGACTTGATGCTCAATAGGGCCAATAATGATATAATTTAAGTCTTATGTTAAGAAGGTATAGCATGAATGACAAAGACGTTTAAGAGCAAGGAGAGTAAGAAAATCTTTCATAAGGGTCATGTCGATTCCAGTCTTACCATGTGACAACTTAGATTTCAAAGAAATTAAGCAATATAAATCACGGAAAACTTCAAATAAATAACATGCACATATCATGTCGAGGTCGTACGGTCCGATCCAACATAATATTATATTGTGCACTGCCATACAGTCGAATGGCACGAACCATAGATGCATCTATTTACTGTCGAGGCGTTCGGCCCGATCCGATCTATTTATTGTCGAGGCGTTCGGCCCGATCCACAAATAACAACTAATTTTCAAGAACACATAAATTCCCCATTTATAGTCAAGTATTTCATACAACTCGTCAAGTACTTGAGTCGATCCTCATACAATTATTTTTATAAATCTATAACATGATTCACGTAATTACTTTGGCAAACAAGGGCACGACATTTCAAGTATAGCATGATACGGGTCCTAAGCTACCCAGACAATAGCATACTAGTAGCTATGTACGGACTCTCGTCACTTTCATACGTACGTAGCCCCCACAAATAGGAGCAAATATGTATTTAATTCACCTATGATTCCCTCTTACAAGATTATAAAGGAGACTTACCTTGTATCGAGCCTACTTCCAAATTCAAGAAAGCGCTCAAACCTCCAAATTTGACGTCCAACAACTCGAAACTAGTCAAACATTACATAAACTAATCAATCTATGCTAAAGAGTTCTAATTCCACCATTTAAGTGATTACCCAAACTAATTTGCAAGATTCCTCAAATTCATCCCCCAGGCCCACATGCCTGGATTCCGGAAATTTTTGAAGAAAATCGTTACCCATAACCTTAGGATCAAGAATATGTGATTTTTACTAGAATCCATAACAAAATTTCGTGGTAAAACTCCATTTTTATCAAAACCCTAGGTTTTCATCTAAACTCTTGATTTTTCACTAATCTTTGCATGTTAATCTACCCATAATCTATGTATTTGACTCATGTTGTATAGAAACTACTTACCTCAAGTGCTAGGTGAAATCCTCCTTCCAAAAGCTCTGAAAATCGTCTAAGTGTAGAAATGAAATGAAATAAATGGCCTAAGTCCCTTTTTAAAAAGCTATGTCCAGGCCTCTGATGTCGCATTTGCGACACCATGTTCGCAAATGCGACAATATCATCGTAAATGCGAACATGGGCTCCCTCTGCATGGGTCACAAATGCGATAACTAGGCCACAAATACGGTCTCTGTAGGGTTCACAAATGCGAACAAAATGCCGCAAATGCGACCGCTGCCCAGCTCAATCTTCTTCAATTTTATGAAGCCTTCCTCGCAGATGCTATGCTCGCAAATGTGAACAAGTCCTCGCATTTGCGAGACCTGCAACAGCAGCCCAGAAGACTAGAAAAATTGGAGTGTTTTCACCCTTAACGCACGTTCAAAACTCACCCGAGCCCTCGGGTATCCACTCTGAATACTCACATAAGTCCAACAACACTATACAAACTTTCTCGCGCGATCGGAAAGCCGAAATAACATCAAAAACAATGATTAAAACCATTTAAATCAAACTTATGAACTTTAAGTTCTTCATTCTACTTCCAACGTGCCGAAACATACTTATACTACTCGGAATGACACCAAATTTTGCGTGCAAGTCTTAAATGAAATTTCGGAACTATTTCCTCTCGGAATTCAGTTTGGACCTCGATATCACCAAATCACGTTCCAAACCACAATTATAGAACTTCTAAAACTTCAAGAATCCAATTTTCACTATTTGGCACCAAAATACTCCCGGGTCATCCGAAACCCATTCCGAACATACGCCCAAGTCCGAAATCATCACACGAACCTATTGGAACCGTCAAATCCCGATTCCAAGGTCGTTTACTCAAAATATTGACCGAATTCAAACTTAGCCTTTCAAGCCAACCTTAAGGAACCAAGTTTTCCGACTCCAACCCAAACTCTTCAAAATCTCGAACCAACTACCCCTGCAAGTCATAAATCAATAAAAGCAAGTACGAGAAGTCTTCTTTAGGGGTATAGGGTTCTATAAAGAAAAACGATCGGTCGGGTCGTTTCATTTTCCACCTCTTAAACAAATGTTCATCCTCGAACGGGTCTAGAATCATACCTAGAGTGCTGAATAAAAGTGGATATCGGCTTCGCATGTCCTCCTCAGACTCCCAAGTTGCCTCCTCGACTGGTTGGCCCCTCTACTGAACCTTCACTGCAGAAACCTTCTTAGACCTCAACTAGCGATCATGTCTATCAAAAATGGCATTAGGCTCTTCCTCGTAGCCCAAGCTCTCATCTAGCTGAATGGCACTAAAGTCTAACACATGAGATAAGTCGCCGTGATACCTCTGGAGCATAGATACGTGAAATATAGATGAACACCCGATAAGTTGGGAGGTAGAGAAAACTCATAAGCAACCTCTCCAACTCGCCTCAACACCTCAAATGGACCTATAAACCTTGGGCTCAACTTGCCCTTCTTCTCGAACCTCATAATGCCCTTCATCGGCGAGACTTTCAAGAGAACCTTCTCGCAGATCATAAATGATACATCACGCGCCTTCTGATCCGTGTAACTCTTCTATCTGGACTGAGGCGTGCGAAGCCTCTCCTGAATAAACTTTACCTTTTCCAAGGCATCCTTTACCAAATTAGTACAGTATAACTTAGCCATACTAGGCTCAAACCACCTGATGGGAGAACGAAATCGCCGACCATACAAAGCCTCAAATGGAGCCGTCTCAATACTAGACTGATAACTGTTGTTGTAAGAAAACTCGGTCAAGGGAAAGAATTGATCCCACTGCCCTCCAAAGTCAATCATACATGCTCTGAGCATGTCCTCCAATATCTGAACTATCCGCTCCGACTGTCCGTTAATCTGTGGATGGAAAGTTGTGCTAAGCTCTACACAGGTGCCCAACTCACTCTGTACGGCTCTCTAGAAATGCAAAGTGAACCGAGGTCCCCTATCCGATATGATGGACACAGGCACACCGTGCAACTAGACTATCTCCCGAATGTAGACCTGGGAAACCTCTCTGAAGTGTAAGTAGTGGCTACTGGAATGAAGTGTGCCAACTTGGTCAACCTGTCAACAATAACCCATACTACTTCAAACTTTTGCAAAGTCCGTGGCAACCCAACCACGAAGTCCATAATGATACGCTCTCCACTCAGGTATGGTCATCTGCTGGAGTAGGCCCCCTGGCCTCTGGTGCTCATACTTAACTTGCTGGCAATTTAGGCACCTAGCTACAAACTCCACTATGTCTTTCTTCATCCGCCGCCACCAATAATGCTGCCTCAGGTCACGATACATCTTCGTAGCGCCTGGATGAATGGAATACCGCGGACTGTGTGCCTCCGGTAGAATCCTTTCCCTCAAGCCATCAATATTAAGGACACATAGGCGACCCTGAAGTCGCAGAACACCATCCTCTCCAACAGAAACCTCCTTGGCACCACCCTGAAATACCGTGTCTCTGAGAACTGCTAAATGCGGACCATCTAACTGCCGAGCCTTGATCTATCCCAATAATAAAGACTGAGCAAAAACACATGCAAGAACTCAGTTGGGCTCTGAAATGTCCAGCCTCACAAGTCTATTAGCGAAGGACTGAATATCCAAGGCTAGTGGCCTCTCCCCTTCTGAAATGAATGCCAAGCTACCCATACTCTCCGCCCTCCTGCTTAAGCATCTGCGACAACATTTGCCTTGCCCGGATGATTAAGAATGGTGATGTCATAGTCCTTCAGTAACTCAAGCCATCTACGCTGCCTCAAATTAAGGTCCCTCTGCTTGAACAAGTGCTAAAAACTACGGTGGTCTGTATAAACCTCACAAGACACTCCATACAAGTAATGCCTCCAAATCTTAAGGGCATGAACAATCGTTGCCAACTCCAAATCATGCACGGGGTAGTTCTTCTTATGAATCTTCAGTTGACGTGAAGCATATGCAATAACTCGTCCCTCCTACATCAATACACATCCCAAGCTAACGCGTGAAGCGTCGTAACAAAATTGTATACATCCCTGAACCGGAAGGCAACACTAGAGCTGGTGTTGTGGTCAAAGTTGTCTTGAGCTTCTGAAAGCCCGCCTCACAATCATCGAACCAACAAAAAGGAGCACCTTCTGGGTCAGTCGATTCAAAGGTGCTGCAATGGACAAAAAACCCTCCACAAACCGGTGATAATAACCTACCAATCCCAAAAAACTCCTGATCTCGGTCGCTGAAGTAGGACGATGCCAAATCTGAACCGCCTCAATCTTCTTGGGATCCACCTTGATACCCTCTCCTGATACAACATGTCCCAAGAATGCCAATGACTCTAGCCAAAACTCACACTTGGAGAACTTAGAATATAGCTTTTGCTCTCGCAATGTCTGAAGCACTACTCTCAAATACTACTCGTGCTCCCCCAAGCTATATGAGTAGATCAAGATGTCATTATGAAGACAATAACAACGCCGGTAGGGCATTATTCAAACCAAAGGACATTACAAGGAACTCATAATGACCATATCTAGTACGGAAGGCAGTTTTCGGAACGTCTGAGTCCCAAATCTTCAACTGATGGTACCCCGATCTCAAGTCAATCTTAGATAATACCCTATCACCCTGCAAATGGTCAAACAAATCATCGATGCGCAGCAACGGGTACTTCTTCTTGATGGTAACTTTGTTCAACTAGCGGTAGTCAATACACATCTTCATGGTCCCGTCTTTCTTTTTCACAAATAATACTGGCGCACCCTAAGGTGGTATACTCGGCCTAATAAATCCCTTAGCTAGCAACTCTTCAAGCTATTCTTTCAACTCTACCAATTCTTTTGGAGCCATATGGTACGGTGGAATAGATATAGGATGGGTGCCTGGAGCTAAGTCAATGAAAAATCAATACCATGATCTGTCGGCATACCTGGAAGGTCAGAAGGGAACACATCGGCGAACTCCCGGACTACTGGCTCTGAATCAATCATCGGAGATTCTGCGGTGGTGTCCCGTACATAATCTAGATAGGCCAAACACCCCTTGTCGACCATACATCGAGCCTTTAAAAAAGAAATAACCCGACTAGCTGCCGTAACCGAGGAACCCCTCCACTCCAATCTTGGAAACTCGTCCATGGCTAAAGTAACAGTCTTGGTATGGTAATCTAGGATGGAGTGATAAGGAGATAACCAGTCCATGCCCAGGATGACCTCAAAGTCGGTCATATCAAGTAGTAGGAGATCCGCTCTAGTCTCAAAACCACAGAATGTGACCACACAAGATCGATAGATCCGATCCACAACCATTTAATCGCCCACAGGGGTGGACACATAAACAGGAGTACCCAAGAAATCACGAGGAATATCCAAGAAATGAAAAAACAGAGATGACACATATGAATAGGTAGACCCTGGGTCAAATAATACTCAATCATCCCTACCGCATACTGAAATAATACATGTGATCACGGCATTTGAGCCCACTACATCTGGTCTAGCCAGGAAAGCATAGAATCTAGCTGGAGCGCCAGCTGGCTGGGCTCCGCTTGACTGAATAACGGTTGGCTGACCTCACCCTTTCTGGCCTCCACCTCTAGGACGACCTCTACCAGCCTGTCCCCTACCTCTAGGTGGCCGAGCTGCTGGTGTTGTAATCATGGGCTGATAGCTCTGTTGTACTGCCTTGCCCCGAAGTCTGGGGCAGTATCCTCTCAAATGGACGAGGTCCCCACACTCGAAACAACCCCTCGGTGTGGCGACTTGCTGCCCTGCTGCCTGACCTTGATGGCCGGTAGGCCCACTGGAAGAAGCCTGAATAGCCGGTAGGCGGTAAGAACTCTCTAGCATGGCGCTGAAATATGGGCGCGTTGGAGCACCTCGAGGAGGTGGTGGGGGTGCTGAATATGGGGACTTGCTAGGCTGGCCCCTCCCAAACTAACCTCTGCCCTTAGTCGGGCCACCTCTAAACTCTCCAGAGTATCGGGTCCTCTTATCCTGCTGTAAGCGCTCTCTACCTCTCTGACAGTAGCCCTCAATCCTCCGAACGATCTCCACCACTAGCTGATAACCTGAGCCCATCTCAACCTCCCGGGCCATGCTAGCCCGAATAGTGTGGTGTAATCACGTAACAAATCTCTGCACTCTCTCTGCCTCGATAGGAAGTACATTAAGAGCATGGCGAGACAATCAGAGAGTCTCGCCTCATAATCGGTCACTAACATCTGACCCTACTCAAGCTGCTCAAACTGATGTCGCAACTCTTCCCTCTCGGAGGGTAGGATATACCTGTTCAAGAAAAGCTGAGTGAACTGCTCCCAAGTAATGGGAGGAGAATCCGCTGGTCTGCCAAGAACATAAGACTGCCACCATCTACGGGCCCTGCCCTCTAGCTGGAAAGTAGTGAATTCCACCCCATGAGACTCCAGTATCCTCATGTTGTGCAGTCTGTCCCTGCACCGATCAATGAAATCATGAGCATCCTCATGCTGCTCACCTCCAAACTTTTGTGGATCGCCGTCCGCGGCTGGTTTGGGCTTAGGTTCTATTGCTGCAACTGGTTGAGCCCATCCACAGGTAGTGTATCCGGAGTATGATATATCGCAGCTGCATGTCCCGGGGCCCGGGCACTAGGGGTCTGTGCTCCCCCTCCCGCATGAGATGTGGCCAGATCTACTGGAAATAAACCATCTTGGGTCATAGTGTCCATGAACCACATCATACGGTCCATGACCTCCTGGAAGCCCGGCGCTGTCATGAAATCTGTTGGGGCAGGCTCTGCTGCGGGCACCCCGCCCTGCTTCTCAACAATATGTTCCTCTACTGGATCCACTAGTGGTGCAACTGGGGCAGCTCTAGGACACCCTCGTCCCCTACCTCGGGCCGGTGCCCTCCCCCCACCTCTGCCTCGGCCTCTAACAATGGGGGAGCATCTCCTCTCGAGTCCGGAACGTCAGCCGTATGTGTCCTCACCATCTGTGAGAGAATAGAAGAATGAAGTTTAGTATACCTTCGATTGCATGATAGAAGATGAATAAGGAGTAGTTTCCTAACACCTATATCATCCTGAAGATAAGTACAAACATCTCCTTACCGATCCGCAAGACTCTATTAGGCTTGTGAGACCTACGTGAACCTAGTGCTCTGATACCATGTTGTCACGACCCAATTTCCATCTTAGGTCGCGATGGCGCCCAACACCGATGTTAGGCAAGCCAACACTATTCCACAAATAAATTCCATTTTACTTGACCAAAACAATTCCAACATTTACTTAACTTAAAGTGAAAAGTATTCCATAATAATGAATAATTTAGGAAATTTAAAGCTGAAATGACCAAAAGAAGTCATAACTAAGTGATTACATCCCAAAAGAATAGTCTACTAATGTGTGTGCCATGAACTAGTTTCACAAGTATATGGAAATCTAGTAGAATATACAAGAGAATATATATCTATCCTACATCCTGAAATAGAATAGACACTCAAACACACAAAAAAAAGACTCCAACATGTTGTTGAACGGCATCAGACGGGAGCAGCTCACCGTGGAATCTCGGCCAAATATCAAGAATGCGCACGAGACGGGTAGCCAGATGCACCTGCCTCAGATCATGTACAATTAAGTACATAAGCATAGTATGAGTACATAAATAACATGTACCCAGTAAGTATCCTGCCTAACCTCGAAGAAGTAGTGACGAGGGGTCGACTTGACACTCACTAGGGCCAATAATGATATAATTTAAGTGTTATGTTAAGCAGGTATAGCATGAATGACAAAGATAGTTTAAGAGAAAGGAGAGTAAGAAAATCTTTCATAAGGTTGATGTCGATTCCAGCCTTACCATGTGACAACATACATTTCAAAGCAATTAAGCAAAATAAATCACGAAAAACGTCAAATAAATAACATGCGCATATCATGTCGAGGCCGTACGGCTCGATCCAACATAATATTAAATTATGCACTACCATAGGGTCGAATGGTGCGAATCATAGATGCATCTATTTACTGCCGAGGTCATTCGGCCCGATCCAATCTATTTACTGTCGAAGCATTCGGCCCGATCCACAAATTACAACTTATTTTCAAGAACAGAATAATTTCCCATTTATAGTCAAGTATTTCATACAACCTGTCAAGTACTTGAGTCAATCCTCATACAATCATTTTTATAAATCTCTAACATGATTCACGTAATTACTTTGGCAAACAAGGGCATGACATTTCAAGTATAGCATGATACGGGTCCTAAGCTACCCGGACAATAGCATACTAGTAGCTACGTACGGACTCTCGTTACTTTCGTACGTACGTAGCCCCCACAAATAGGAGCAAACATGTATTTAATTCACCTATGGGGTTAATTCCCTCTTACAAAATTAGAAAATTGACTTACCTTGTATCGAGCCTACTTCCAAATTCAAGAAAGCGCTCAAACCTCCAAATTTGACGTCCAACAACTCGAAACTAGTCAAACATTACATAAACTAATCAATCTATGCTAAAAAGTTCATAATTCCACCATTTAAGTGATTACCCAAACTAATTTGCAAGATTCCTAAAATTCATCCCCCGGGCCCACATGCCCGGATTTCGGAAACTTTTGAAGAAAACGGTTACCCATAACCTTAGGATCAAGAATATGTGATTTTACTAGAATCCATAACAAAATTTCGTGGTAACACTCCATTTTTATCAAAACCCTAGGTTTTCATCTAAACTCTTGATTTTTCACTAATCTTTGCATGTTAATCTACCCATAATCTATGTATTTGACTCATGTTGTATAGAAACTACTTACCTCAAGTGCTAGGTGAAAGCCTCCTTCCAAAAGCTCTGAAAATCGTCTAAGTGTAGAAGTGAAATGAAATGAATGCCCTAAGTCCCATATTAAAAAGTTGTGTCCATGCCTCTGATGTCGCATTTGCGACACCTTGTTCGCAAATGCGAAGGTCGAAAATGCGACAACATCATTGCAAATGCGAACCTGGGCTCCCTCTATATGGGTTGCAAATGCGACAATTGGGCGGCAAATGGTCTCTGCAGGGTTCGCAAATGCGAACAAAATGCCGTCAATGTGATCGCTTCCCAGCTCAGGCTTATTCAATTTTGTGAAGCCTTCCTCACAAATTTGAATAAATCCTTGCATTTGCGAGACCAGCAACAGCAACCCAGAACACCAGAAAAACTAGAGTGTTTTCACTCCTAACGTATGTCTGAAACTCACTCGAGCCCACAGAACTCCACTTTGAATACTCACACAAGTCCAAAAACACTACACAAACTTGCTCGCGCGATCAAAACACCGAAATAACATCAAAAACTAAGAATTATACCCTAGAAACATTTGAATCAAACTTATGAACTTTAAGTTCTTCATTCTACTTCCAACGTGTCGAAACGTACTTATACTACTCGGAATGATACCAAATTTTGCGTGCAATTCTTAACTGATATTATGGAATGATTCCCGGTCTCGAAATTCCATTTGGACCTCGATATCACCAAAGCACGTTCAAACCACAATTATAGAACTTCTAAAACTTCAAGAATCTAATTTTCACTATTTGGCGGCGAAACGCTCCCAGGTCATCCGAAACCCATTACGAACATATGCCCAAGTCCGAAATCATCACACAAACCTATTGGAACCATCAAATCCCAATTTCAAGGTCGTTACTCAAAATGTTGACCGAAGTCAAACTTGGTCTTTCAAGCCAACCTTAAGGAACCAAGTGTTCCGATTCCAATCCAAACTCTTCCAAATTCCGAATCAACTATCCCTGCAAGTCATAAATCAATAAAAGCAAGTACGGGAAGTCTTATTTAGGGGTGTGGGGTTCTAGAAAGCAAAACGACCGGTTGGTTCGTTACATAGAACATAAGTGTAGCTGCAATAGGTTTCTTCATGAAAAAGGGAGCAGAAAGTGAACTTTGGTACTTGAGGTTAGGACACACATTATTGAAATCAATGCAACATATTCCAAAGTTAAAGAACAAAGTGGATATGCTGGTGCGGCAAAATTGCCATATTTTTCCATTAGCAAGACAGTGTAAGTTAAAATTCCCTTTAAGTAGCACCAGTTCCATTAGTAGTTTTCAACTTTTTCATTTAGATATTTTGGGACCCATTGAGTGCTTACATATGGTAGAAAACATTGTTTTGTCACCATTGTGGATGACTGCAGTAGGTATACTTGGGTATGTTGGATTCAATCAAAATGTTGAGTACATGAGTCTAGCACCAGCTGCAAAAATCACATGGTCCTTAGGATTGCTCAAGGAACTACATGTCCATGTTCAGCAACCAATGTCTTTACACTGAGATAGTAAAGCAGCTCTGCAAATAGCTGCTAATCCTATATTCCATGAACGAACTAAGCACATTGAGATCGATTGCCTCTTTGTTCGAGAGAAAATCAAGAATGGATAGTTGGCACCTCAATATCTTTCTACCAGTTTGCAGTTGGCTGATCTCATGACCAAAGGCTTGGGCTCATCACAACAACATTTTCTCTTGTCCAAGCTTGGTGTGTTCAATGTGTTTCACCCCATCTTGAAGAGGAGTACTGTTGTATAGACTAGGATGCACTTGTAACTAGTTAAGGGACTAAGTGTAAATAGGAATATGGATTTAGTTGGAGTCGGTTAAGTGGAGTCTATAAAAAGAACACTCATGTGTAATACACTAACATAATATATAATTCCAACTCATATTCTTAATCTCATCTCTGTATATCTCTTCTTCTCACCCTCTCCTTCAATTACTGATTGTTTGCATGTCTGCTTATCTCAATTAATTGAGCTGAATTTATCAATCTCGCCTTAGATATACTTTTTTGAGGCATAATGAATCCTCCTTTTTGAGGAACTGAGCAAGAAAATGGGCCATGAGTATGTTCATGTATAATCTGTGAGACGTATAGTTTCATCAACCCCCGCCCCCTCTTTACATGTAGGTATAAGACTTATTTTATTACCACTCCTTGATCCTGTATCTTCACCATACGTCCCCAAACCCAACATATACCCATATTTTTGTCTCTATATATCCCTATATATTAGGCTCTACAAAGCAATTATAAGTATTTGTCGGTAAACATTTGATATGCACCTTAATGACTCCCTAGAGCCAAGTGGAGAATGCACGAGGTAGTGTTCGACGTAAAACATGGATACAATATTACAATTGTTATCTCATGTAAACAATTACAATGTCTAATATTGTTAATTTATTTTTATAAACGATGAAATATTTTCTAATAATTATAGCAAGACATATATGTAAGATGGACACCAAAAAAAGAAAAAATAACAGAAAATTAAATAGTTAAAGTTGTCGTATATGCAAAAATACGTTTATAAGTTGAGGAAACATAGTTAATTTCGATAAGAAAATACATATAGAGCAATAAAATGATAAGTGAAGCTTAAAGAGAGAAAGAAAAAAGAACAAAGAAAAAAGAAAAGTGTTTACCTCAAAAATATGAGTAACAATTAAATTTGATTTGTGGTTTTAAAGATACGTGTTCTAGTTCAACACATATTAATAAGCAAGTAATATAAGATGTAAATGAAAGGAATAAATGAACCAAGTCGTTGTTACTTAAGCAGCAGTGACCTCGAGCTCAGTGACCTCGAGGGGAATCAAGAACAATAAAGCAGTAATAAAGTTTAAAGGACAATTCTAATGAACAATGAGCGAAAAAGTAGAGAGTATATTCTTTGCCAATGATTAGATGATGTTTATAAATGATTGAGGTCCATTTATATAGGAGGAAAACCCTGAATAAGGTACATTTTCATTTACAGTAAAGAATATTATTGGGACAATTGTATACCGCCTAGTACAGATTCGTACTAATTTTACAAATCTATTCCTGAATTTACGCCATGATCTTGGGGACTTGACGAGAATCTTGTCCTTCCGTAACAAACTCACAATAGTACTTTGGCAGTGATCGTACTCGACCCCGATGATCTTCGGCACTTAGGTCTACGGGCCTCTTGTTTTGCCTTCGAGTTCGAGCTTGGTCTTTATCGAACCTCAACCCTCGATATGACCTCTCGAGCCTACAAAACGGGGCACATGATTTTGACCGTATATAGATAGTCCCCACGTTTCTTAGAATGAAATGACAAGAAACGATTTGATTTTTAACCCTTCGATGCCCCAACCATGATGTCGGTTTTGTGACGTCAGCAACTAGTGTGATTGAAAGGTCGCGAAAGGTCGCGTCTGCACATCTTTACAAAGGTTATTAATTAAAAAGTGATCGATAGGTCATTTATTTGGCTTCTTTAGCACGCTTGAGTGACCTCTATAAATAGGCCAACTCCTCCACTTTGCATACTATACTTAAACTTTTACTTCTCAACACTTTCATAGGACTTCATTAGCTTCTTCAATCTTTGAGCCCACCATTCTCTCCAACTTGCACGTATTTCATCACCAATTTCTTTTATTCTTCTGAATTTCTCAACAACAATGGCCAAAACATCTAAGACAGTTCCTCAAAAAGAGAAAGCCTTTTCATCATCACGCCAACCAAAAAGCAAAATGGTAGTACCACCTCGTATCGAGGAGTGTACTCCCTGGCCTTGCGAAACATCTTCCGATTTCAAAATCGAAAAACGTACTCGGTCTCGGGTCGATGTGAACCCATGTCTCGGTATATTAGTTTAATAACCGAAGCCGAACTTAAGCAGGTAAAAATAGATTTCAATTGGGAGGGAAAATACGTGGTGGTCCCTTCCTATGAAGAGGACATTACTACTTATAAGGCAGGGTACCTAAGTGTATATACCTATCCATTCACGTTGGGTCCCTGATACGCTCAAATTACATTTTAAAATAGTGTAAGGCAATCGATGTCAAATATAGTAACCCAACGAGGTTGGGGTCGAATCCCACAAGGAATAGGCGTTAAAAGTTTACTTGAGTAGTGTGAATCTTAATGTAAATTGTATTTCTATTCCGTTACATTAACAGGAGTATTGTAATAGATTGGATTGTAATTTAGTGAAATAATAACAAGGATGATCAAATAAGGTTGTAATTAGTTTTGTCTAAACCAAGGTTGTGTCCCCTTCAATGAAATGTAATGCTACCGGTGTTAATATGATATATTTCTAATGGAATGTCTTTTTGATATGCAAATGATTTCTAAATGACTACCCAATATTTTCTAATAGTTAGGTAGTATTTCTCTTTATGATTTTTCTAAATATAAAAGAGTACTCAATTTATGCCAAATAAAATCCACTTATTCCTAAGCGATTCCATTAAACAAGGTTTAAAACCTTGAGTCTTTGATATTTACTCCTACCAAACCCTAACTCACTTTTCCATGTAGAGAGAGAATATAATGGCGCTTGCTAATGTTTGCAACCACTAACAATAAATGAAGAATGAGAAGTAAATAAATATCAACCAACCATTGTACATATATTCAATGTTAAACACCCATGGACACTACACTCATTTAGGGTCCACAACCTTAGTATTTAAAACTAGTCACCCATGCTAAAATACAAAAAGAAGAGAATACTAAATGTTATAAATTCTTACAAAAGTGCAAGATTCTTCACTTCAAAGCTTCCAAAAGATGGGACTATTCAAAGTTTGGATTGTAGCTCTTTTTCCAGACAAGATGCCCCCACAAAACCCTAATAAATCTATTTATAGTGGGCTAAAACTCGAGGCCAATTTCAGATAAAAATGCCCTTCCAGGTCAAATATGCGACCGCATTTCTGTCGCATAACAGATATGTGGTCCGCATTCTCTTCAATAACACCGCATCTTCAAAACCCTAGGTTCCAGGAAGTCGCCGCATTCAAGTTATGCGATCCGCATTGTTGATATGCGGTCGCATAGTGTCATCACATTTCTGCTCTCAGCCACTTCTATAGGAGGTTTGTGATCCATTATGTGGCCCGCAAACCTGTTATGCGGTCGCATAATGGACCGTATTTCTTCACTTGGATTTGGCCACACTGACTGTTGGAGTGTGCAGTTCACCTGGGCATTATGCAGTCCGCATGTTGGATTTGCGGTCTGCATTTTCAACTCTACGATCGCATTTTGCCTATTCGTGTCCTTCTTCGGCTTTTTGATTCCATTTTCATGTTTTTGGGTCCTCAAGCTTCATGCACTGCAAAACATTAAAATTACATAAGTATAAACGATAATTGCATTTAAAACGAGCTAAAATCTAAGCAATTGGTATTATATGTGCCGAAATTCTCCGGCACATCAACACCCCCAACTTTAACTCGTGCTTGTCCTCAAGCAACTAAAACAACCATATCCTATTCTAGACTCCAACTAAATGACATGAAATAATAGTGACTGTGGACTGTGTTAATCGTCAGTATTACAAGCATGCAATTTCGTTTATTTACCCTTCCTGAACGATCATTTTTATTTACAAAGAAACTGATCAACTTGTGAAATTTGAGCCTCGACCAATTTGACAAAACGTTACTCTTAGCTGAGTGCCTTTGCATTCGACTTCAAGAACTCAACTTCTGTTAGACCTCATAGTTCATATGCCCTCAACAGAAAGAAAGTCCCAAACTCACAATATTTACAATGACAACAAAAAAGGACATATTCACAAAGACACTCACTCTCACAAAGAGTTTCAAGTGTTACAACACATCATACCATAAGCTGGCCCTTATTTTAATTCGTCGCCCATTCAAGAAAATTCTGTTGGAGATCCCATAAGGACTTTTAAGCTTGTAATGTAGGTTTAGGGAAGGGTCGGATAAACATTTGGGTACAAGTGACTACACTCTCCTTGAACACTACTCACATTTTTCCTTCTTGTTGTCCTTTGTTTCTTTTCAAACCACACAACCCTCATTGGCTCCTAGTTACCAACATCGAAAACAACCTTAAATACCTCTATAATTTTCTTCAAGGCTCCATATTTCTATATATATACAAATATTTCTTTTTCTTTTTGTTTCATATTTTCTTTTGGAGCTTGAATAATTTCATGTGAACACTTTGAGGTATAGGTTCTTACACTCAATATACAACCTTACTAATTTCCAACTTGACACCACACCCCCAACTTAGGCTTTTAGCCTCATTCTCAATGTTCAAGGAGGGACGGGTTCAAAAGAGGGAATTATTTTACAAAATGGGAAAGGTTTGTAATGAGGTGACGAAAGAAAAAGTCAAAGGCTCAAATGGGGTAACTAGTGATAATGTCTATATAATGGGTAGCTTGAAAGGCTAACTGGGTTTTCAAATAACACAAAGACTGCCTAAGGTAATTTCTCCAACTAAATGTACTTATCATTAGCATCGAAAGACCAATCGGGCAAGTTCTAAATGACAAAAGTGAACACAAGAATTATGTACACAAAACTAACACACATGGCACATGAACTGTTTAGCTCAACATAGTTTTACACTTGGCAACTCAGAGATAATTCCAAGTAAGCATAGAGTCACAGAGCGAGCCTCAAGTTCACCCAGATGATCAACAATATTTCTTTTACAAAGGTAACATATCTACAAAGATAACACAAGTATGTACAAGAATTAACGAGAGATTTGCTTATATATATAAAATCTATGTACAAGAGTTGAAAAAGTACAAAAGAAATAATATATACAACGGTTACCCTACCCCAACTAAAAGCATGCATTTCCCCCAATGCATAAAAGATGTAAAAATAGAGTTTAGGGGCTCCCTGAGGCGCACTAAGCGCTATGGGAGTCGGGAGTCTGAAGCCGGCAGGATGATGGTGGGGTCACCCACTGATGCCGGAGCTGGGGCTGACAAGATCTCAGCCTGAAAGGTGACCTCCACAGATGGAGCAGGAATCTCCAACTGTCCTGACACCAGAACTGGTGCCAGTGAGCTGCAGACCTCGCCTGCTGATGGTGGAATGGTCGATGATGTAGCTTTGGTGACCATATCTGCTAGCGAGTGCTCTATCAACGTCTGAATAGCTTCTTCTTCTTCCTTTTTTGCAGCTCTAGGGATGGAAACCTGCTTGCCTTTCTCCTGAGGACCCTCATCCTCCTCGGACCATGACTCCTCATCAGTCTCCTCCTCGTCTGTCTCCCCAGCTTCGGACTCTGTAGAGTGTCCGGAATCGTCCCCAGAAGGGATGTCAATGTGTGCAGGGAGAGATAGAGTAAGGGAAGCCCCAACAGTCTGTGGCTCAGGAGCTTTCATCAGTTTGGAAAAATCAAGGTCTAACCCAGCCACAGACGTGCCCGCTCCCTGCTCTCCTTCCTTGGGAATGAAGGAGGATAGATCAAACTCCAGATTTTGCATTTTTTAGAGCTCGGTCTTCAGTGTGTCAACCTCATCACGGAGCTTAGGTAGGCCTCCAACCTCACCCCGCTCTACCCTCTCAAGTCGTACCTCAATCTTCTTGAGGCGATCCTCATAAGATGCATGCTGCTGCTGGAGTGCTGTCACTGAGGACTAGATAAGAGTAAGATCCTGCCTCATCAAAGTGGGAGGTCTTTCAGAAAACGGTCTACCTTCGCATTGGCATGCTGAGCTAAGAGACATGCCTCGAAAGAGTTGGCAATGCAGCAGAAGGCTGAGCAATAGTGGCCTGAGAGGTGGGCTGTGGAGTGGTAGTGGATGCCACTGTGGTCGGAGGAGAAATAGGTGGTTGGGAGTCTGAGATGTCTGTAGTAGCAGGAATCTGTATATGAACCTCTGGAAGAGCAGCGGCTACTTGTGGCACCGCGTCACTAATGCGTGTGATATCAATATCCTTCAGCGCTTTCCCAATCTTGTCATGGTGTGGCAGTGAAGGGACTTCCACAGCCTTACAGAGGGTTGTGATCAAGCATGGGAAGGGAAGTGACATGGCTTTCTGGTTGGTGCGGACCCCTAACTCTCGGAAGATAATGTCACCCACATCAATCTTGATCCCCGTCATAATACATTCAATGAGAAGAGCTTTCTCAATGCTTATGTCAGTCTCATTCTGGGATAGTATCAAGCGAGAGGTAACAAAGCTGAGCCAGAATCTACCCTCTCGTGTAAGATCTTCCTTGAATATTTTATGCAGAAGGTCAATCCAAGCAGGGGTCCCCTTTGCGATCACTGAGTCAATCTAGGCATGCTCACCATCTCTGTTGGCCCATTTGGCCTCATACTCAGCTGTGCCCCGACTCCAACTTCGAAAGTACAGATTATTTATCGTGCCCTTGTTACAAAGCACCGACTTTCCCTGAACCATGACCAATTCACAGAAGACTTTGTTGCGCTTGTGATGAGCTATTCTGGAGGCCCCATAGGATGCATAGAACTCTCGCACCATTGTTTCATTGAAATCATCAGGCACCTCAGTGAAGCAATCCCAGTTTCTATCTTTGATATTCTCCAATATGTGAGGGTACTGCTCCTGTAGTCCATTCAGACTCAACTGTTTCTCTTCAAGGATTTTTCGTTTTGTGAGCCCTTCTTTATATAGACTCCTAGATCTTGTGACCTCAAAATGGAGTTGGAAATCATCTCCCCTCTTTCATCTTGCCTCATCCTGTAGGTCGACTGAGGGCAAGGTCTCCTCCTCATCAGACTGGGAGGGATGTTGAGCAATAGGTCGGAGTGGTTCTTGTCGTGAACGTTTGGCTTGTTGTGCTAGATGGTCGGATGAGGCCCTTTTTTTACCAGCAATAGATTTCTTCGGAGCCATATCTTTAAAGAAACGAAGTGTGAGCGACATAGCAGACATCAAAGGAAAATGTTAAAAGAAAGACAAATATGCGACAGGTTATGCGGTCGCATAACCACTATGCGGACCGCAAACCTGTAGCAGAATATCAGTCTGCTAGAAAGGAACCAATTATGCGATGGGTTATGCGATCGCATATCCATTATGCGGTTCGCATAACCATCACAAAATTGAGCACCAGAAAAGATCATCACACTATGCGACCATAAAACCCACTGCATAGATGGATATGCGATCGCAGATCTGCCGCAAACATCATGCCATGGCTGGCTAGTGACTGTCTGGGTATGAGGTGGCTTTGCGGTCCGCATATCACTTATGCGATCACAAAGCCATCGCATTTGGTCATCTTCCTCAGGTCACCTAGGGTTTCATATGCGGCACGGATGCGGACCGCAAATCGACTCTGCGGGCTGCAAAAAGTCATCGTCCCTATTTTTTGCTTCTACCCCTAACAATGGTGGTCCCTAAATTCACTACCCAGCAATCTTAACTTACTAATTATGCAAGAACCCCCATGACGAGCAGATAACCTCAAAGAACAACACAAAATTAAAGAGAAAACAAAGGACTAAAAAGAACGCGAACAACAAACACAAAATTAAAACTAAAAATAACAGAGATGAAGTAAGGAAGGAGGACATACCAGAGTTAGATGAATGAGACACAATCAAGGAGATGAATTCAAGCAATGTGATCTTTGTTCACTTTGTCTAATTGCAAAATAGTCGTGTCCCTCTCTTATTTTCTTTTTTTTTTTTGTCTTGTTTAAGTGTGAATTGTGTACGTGGGAGTGCTTGTGTGCAAATGACGGGGGTTATGCAAAGTGGGTAGGGTTACTTACTTGGTGAGAATGCGGTGTAAGTGACCGCATAACACATTATACGACTGCATAAGTGTTATGCGGTAATGTTAGCTCAGGTCGCTCATACTCATTATGCGGTGCACCTTTGCGATCGCATAAATGATATGTGGTCCGCAAACTGAACATCTTCGCCGCATTTTGGCAACAAATTTTTCCCCAACAAACTGTCAAGGTCTGCGATGACTATGAGGTCTGCATAGTCAATATGCGATCGCATACGTGTAACAAACTTCCCTTAGTGACTTTTCTTCCATTTCATGCATAATTTCACCCTGTTTTATGACCTTTTGGATCACTTGCACTCTAACACACACTTTAAATTTCTCAATTTAATCTATCTAACCAAAATTAAAAATTAAAGTACAAAAGGATGTTACCACACATGGGTTACCTAACATGAAGCGCTTGATTTAACGTTGCAGCACGACGAAGTTGGCCCCTCTTCGGGCTTACTCATTGGTCGAGCATGGACCATCTTTGAGAGCTTAATTTTCCACCAAGTGTTTTTCTCCATCTATGCCCAAGTAGTGCTTGACTCGCTGGCCATTTACTTTGAAGGTTCGGAGCCCACCCTCGGATTCTAATTCCACAGCTTCAAAAGGGGATACATCTACCACCTTGAACGGGCCGGACCACTTTGATTTTAGCTTTCCTGGAAACAATTTTAGCCTTGAGTTGAATAGAAAAACCAAGTCACCCGACTTGAATTACCTTTTCAAGATCTTTTTGTCGTGGACGAACTTCAACCTTTCCTTGTACGCAACTGCACTTTCATATGCATGGAAGCGGGATTCCTCCATTTCATTGATTTGTGTTAACCTCAAATTTACAGCTTCAGTCCAGTCCAAGTTCAACCTTTTTAAAGCCCACATAGCTTTGTGCTCCAATTCTTTGGGTAGATGACAATCTTTGCCGAAGACTAACTGGTAAGGTGAAGTGCCAATATGGGTTTTGTACACAGTGCGGTATGCCCACAATGCGTCATCTAGCTTCCTTGACCATTCGGTCCTGTTAGCATTAACAGTCTTTGCTAGAATATTCTTTATCTCCCGGTTTGAAACTTCAACTTGGCCACTTGATTGGGGATGATAAGGTGTGGCCACCTTATGCTTGACACCATATTTCTCCAGTATCCCCGTGAAAGCCTTGTTACAGAAGCGAGATCCACCATCACTAAGAATGTCTCTAGGAGTGCCAAACCGTGTGAATATGTTTTTCTTTAAGAATGCGGTAACACTCCTTGACTCATTGTTTGGTAGGGCAATTGCTTCAACCCACTTGGACACATAGTCCACAGCCACCAAGATGTATCTCATACCACATGAGCTTACAAAGGGGCCCATAAAGTCAATTCCCCACACATCAAAGATCTCGACCTCCATCACAAGTGCATTGGCATTTCATGCCTCGTAGAGGAGGTAGCCAGAGCGTTGAATAAACCAAACGGCATCCCGCTAAAGGCAAAAGTTCCATATGGGCAAGTGAATGTTGTATTTTCTTGGTCCTCTAATGCTATATTGATTTGGTTGTAGCCGGAATACCCATCGAGGAAGCAATAGAATAATCTTCCCGCTAGCCGATCAAGCATTTGATCAATAAAAGGCATAGGGAAATGATCTTTGCACGTGGCACTGTTGAGCTTCCGATAGTTCATGCATACTCTCCACCCGGTGACCGTCCGTGTAGGGATAAGCTCATTCTTTTAATTATGAATTACTATCATGCCTCCCTTCTTTAGTACACATTGCACCAGACTCACCCACGAACTATCCGCAACGGGGTAGACAACCTAGGCATCCAACCACTTGATTATATCTTTCTTGACCACCTCTTGCATCGATGGGTTCAATATCCTTTGGTGTTCAGCACTCGGATTGCTTCCGTCCTCCAATTGGATTTTATGCTCACAAATTCCGGCGGGAATCCCTCGGATGTGCGCTATTGTCCATCCAATTGCTTGTCGGTGTTCCCGCAAGACATTCAACAATTTTCCTACCTGCACATCATCCAACAAAGAGGAAACATACGGGTAAAGTATCATTAGAGCCAAGAAATTTGTACCTTAAATGTGATGGAAGTGGATTGAGCTCAAGTTATGGTGTCTCAATGATGGAAGGCTTTGCGGGAGGAGTGGCTCTATTCTCTAAGTCAAGAGAGAGCTTCTTCGATGCATAAGAGTAGGACCCATATCCTTCCATTGCATTCACGGCTTCTACATACCCCTCCATGTCTTCTCCATCAAAGTTTACCAAGATTGCCGCCAAGGCCTCACCAAGGCACTCTTCCTCCATCTTCATGTCACTTGAATCCTCGACCTCATCAATAACATCTATTACCGAGATCCCTTCATATGCATTTGGCAACTTCAAACCCTTACTAGCTTGGAAAGTGACTTCCTCATCATTCACTCGAAATTTGATTTCATTTCGTTCTGAGTCCATCAAGCTCTTCCCGTGGCAAGGAATGGTCTTCCCAATATGGTAGGAATTTCCTTGTCAACCGCACAATCAAGAATAACAAAGTCGGCCGGGAGAAGTAACTTTCCCACTTTCACTAAGACATCATCAACAATACACATGGGTATCTTGATTGATTGGTCAGCCATTTGCAATCTCATACTTGTAGTTCTTGGCAACCCCAATCCCGTTTGCTTGTAAATATCAAGAGGCATCAAATTAATGTTAGCACCATTATCACAAAGTGCCCTTGCAAAACCTCTCAACCCGATAGTACATGGTATGGTGAATGCTCACGGGTCTTCCTTCTTCTCACAATTGTCGTGGCAATAATAGCACTAACCCGGTGAGTCATGCTCACCACTTCATTCTTGGTGGATCTCTTCTTGGTCATCAAGTCTTTTAAGTATTTGGAAAATCCTGGAATCTCTTGGAAAACCTCAAAGAAAGGGATGTTCACCGACAATTGCTTCAAAATATCATAGAACTTCTCGAACTTGCCATCATCTACCCTTCTTTCAAGATTTTGAGGGAATGGAGGAGTAGGTCAAGGAATCGGTGGAGGATCTTTTGGGGTCTCCTTCACCTTTTCCTTAACCTCCTCATGCTTTGCTTTTTGTATTTTTACCTCTTGGGAGGGCTTCTCACTTTCAATAACAATCGGCACTTCAACTTGTGCCTCAACTTCTTGATCAATATCATCTACCTCAACTACTTGTTCACTCTCATCTTGAAGGACCTTCCCGCTTCTAGTCGTAATAGCCATGCAATGAGAAGATCAACCGCTCACATTTCCCTTTGGGTAGATAATTGTATCACTTGGAAGAGTACCTTTTAGCTTGGGATTTTGTTCTCTTTACAAGCCTTGCATTTGCATCTCAAGCTTTTGTATAGAGGCGGTATGTGACCCCACAATTTCAGACATGTTCTTCATTGTAGAATCTCCTCTCTCTTGATTTTGCAAGATCTTTTCAAGAATCCCTTCTAACTTGGATTCATTTGAAGGACCCTCCTTGTAATATTGTCCCTTCGGTGGAACATAGGGGTTGGAGCTTCGGTTGGAATAATTGCTATTGTTGTTGTTCCAATTACCTTGACTCGACCCACCTTGGTCATTACGCCAATTTTGTTGGCCTTGTCCTTGCGGGTTTGGCCTCCATTGATTTTGTTGGCGATACCCTCCTTGAGAATTATGAACATAGTTGGCTTCTTCAAACTCTTGATTTCCCGTCGATTGCATGTCTTCCACAACATTTACCTTTTTCATTTGACTCTCCGTGAACATCTTTGTCAACACACCAATGTTGGTGGCAAGACCGGAAATCAATTGGTCTCTCTCTTGATTTTCTTTGATCATGTTGGTAAGAGAGGGAGTACCATAAGAAATTCCACCACTAGCATCTTCGAAATGCCATGCTTGATTGTGTTTGGCCATTTTATCCAGAATTTGTGTAATCCGAGTGAATGATTTGTCCATAAAAGATCCGTATTCTGCATTTTTTGCTATGTACTGGGACAATGTATCCAAACCCATGTAGAACTTCTCCATTAAAATATCATCCGGAAAACCATGATTCGGTGACCACACTAAGTATAACTTGAATCGGTCCCATTCTTCATGTAAGTGTTCTCCTGATATTTGTTTGAAGAAGAAGATTTTATCTCTAAGCTTAGACTTCTTACTTTGAGGGAACCACTTGGGCAAGAAGGCACGGACAAGCTCGGGCCAAGAAGTGATAGATTGAGGGGGTAGATTTTGAATCCACATTCTTGCTTCTCCAGTCAATGAGTATTTGAATACTCGCAATCTCAAGGCGTCGTCTGTTACATTATTATGCTTGTGCATGGCACACACACCCAAGAAGTTCCTAAGGTGCTACGTTGGATCATCATCGGTAGAGTTTCTGAATAATCCTTCTGCTTTAAGCATTAGGATTAATCCATGTTCTACTTTGAATGTAGCAGCTTTAACCCGTGGAGGAAGGATAGTGTTGGTATCATCAAGATATTCCTTAATGTCCGCAAAGGGATTCTCATCTTCATCATAGTCGGCCATTCTCACCTATCACACCAAGAAAAGCAAGCAAAATGTGATGGAATAGAAAAGATGTAAAGTAAAGTGCACACTAGCTAGTAATTTCAAAACCGTGTTCCCCGGCAACGACACCAAAATTTGATATGCTCAAATTACACTTTAAAATAGTGTAAAGCGATCGATGTCAAATATAGTAACCCAACGACGTTGGGGACGAATCTCACAAGGAATAGGCGTGAAAGGTTTACTTGAGTAGTGTGAATCTTAACTTAAATCGTATTTTTATTCCGTTAGAATAATAGGAGTATTCTAATAGATTGGATTGTAATATAGTGAAATAATAACAAGGAGGATTAAGTAAGGTTGTAATTAATTTAATTGTCTAAACCAAGGTTGGTCCCCTTCAATGAAATGTAATACTACTGGTGTTAATATGATATATTTCTAATGGAAGGTCCTTTTGATATGCAAAGGATTTCTAAATGACTACCCAATATTTTTCGATAGTTGGGTAGTATTTCTCTTTATGATTTTTCCAAATATAAAAGAGTTGCAATTAAGAGTAATCAATTTATGACAAATAAAATCCACTTATGCCTAAGCGATTCCATTAAACAAGGTTTAAAACCTTGAGTCTTTGATATTTACTCCTACCAAACCCTAGCTCACTTTTTCAAGTAGAGAAAGAATATAATGGCGTTTGCTAATGTTTGCAACCACTAACAATAAATGAAGAATGAGAAGTAAATAAATATCAACCAACCATTGTACATCTATTCAATGTTAAACACCCATTGACATTACACCCATTTAGGGTCCACAACCTTATTATTTAAAACTAGCCACACATGCTAAAATACAAAAAAAAAAGAATATTAAATGTCATAAATGCTTACAAAAGTGCAAGATTCTTCACTTTAAAGCTTCAAAAAGATGGGACTATTCAAAGTTTGGATTGTAGCTCTTTTTTCAGACAAGATGCCCCCACAAAACTCAATCTTTTATAGTGGGTTAAAACTCGAGGCCAATTTCGAACAAAAATGCCCTTCCAGGTCAAATATGCGACCATATTTCCGTCGCATAACAGATATGCGGTCCGTATTCTCTTCAAGCACACCGCATCTTCAAAACCCTAGGTTTCAGGAAGTCGCCGCATTCAAGTTATGTGATCCACATTGTTGATATGCGGCCGCATAGTGTCATCGCATTTCTGCTCTCAGCCACTGGAGGTTTGCGATCCATTATGTGGCTCGCAAACCTATTATGCGATCGTATAATGGACCGCATTTCTTCACTTGGATTTGGCCACACTGACTGTTGGAGTCTGCAGTTCACCTGGGCATTATGCGATTCGCATGTTGGATTTGCGGTCCACATTTTCAACTCTGCGGTCGCATTTTGCCTATTCTTGTCCTTCTTCAGCTTTTTGATTCCATTTCCATGTTTTTGGGTCCTCAAGCTTCATGCACTGCAAAACATCAAAATTACATGAGTATAAAAGACAATTTCATTTAAAACGAGCTAAAATCTAAGCAATTGGTATTAAATGTGCCGAAATTATCCAGCACATCAGTCCCGTAGATACTGCTTTGGGTCTCATTGAACCAGTTATTCTCAATTTTTGTCAACAGTACCAAGTGATGCTCAATCAGATCTACCCCTCGTTCTGGCAAATCGTCCACCTGATTAGGTATTTCTCGAGCAAGGTCGAGGGGATTTTTTTTTACCCTTCACCATCTGATCAGGCTATACAACCGTCGTCTTTATCGAGGTGTCTTGATAAAGCTGCAACGCCGATCTACGAAGTCTTTCTTCTCTAGCATTGATGAGGACAAGGACTGAGGATGGATGAGCCGATTTGTCTGAATCAGGACCTCCGACCTGATCCCTGCTGAAAGGATGCCATTCCCCGAGGAATGGAACATGAAACATAAGTATAGGTCTATCGACATCAACCGAATATTCCACTCTTTCTGCTTTTTCTCGACCTTATTCCTTTCTCGATCTCATTTTTTCATAATGATGCAGTCGTTTCTTGGTTTCCTGGTGTTGTTTCGGACCTCTCGGGCCGGGTTCCACAACTGGCCTCTACTTCTTCATACACCGAGTGCAGCTGGTGTGACTTGGCCAAAGGTCGATGGGAGGCCAAAAATCATGGTGAGTTCTACCGTTTGTATATTTATGTTCCTTAGTAAGATACTTACTTTTACTTTTATACAGGCCTCAGAGACGCTGCTGTTATGCGGTCGCCCCCACCCAGTGAAGAAGAAATCCCAAAACCTGTTAAGGAGAAGAAAAGCAAGACGGTGTCGCCTGCAAGATCCCTGAAGCCAAGAAAAAACCAACTTCGAAAGCCTAAGGCCGATACAGTGGCCTTATCTCTAGAAACGGCCGAACGTCTTCGTTCTGAGAACGAAGAGAGAGACATCGCAGAGGCGAAGATGATGGCTGCCCGTTGGTAGCTCGGAGAAGAGGAAGCATCGATGCTTCGAAGGCCACTGAGATGATGGTGACATATGTGAGTCGGTTTCGAGTCGAAGAAATTTATGAGGGGAGCTCGAGCAGAGTCCCCGAGCCATCAAGTGACAAGAGTGCGCCTCGTCCCGGGGGGCACTTGGCTGATAAACTCGGAGAGCCTAACTCCGAGGATAGGATAATGCCCCAAGTGATTCATTCGGGGTAATCAATATGGACGACTCCCTGCTGGGCCCGGTGTTCTCTGAGGGGAAAATACAGGAATCCCGGTCCTTGAGGACTCCGGACGTGGGAATGTCCCACAGGGAGAACGACATCTTTCGGGAGTACCTTGCGGGTATCGAAGAGGGCCCTGATCTTGATGCCTCGTTCATTTTTTATGAGGCCAAAAAGTTTCGCAAACATGTAAGTTTTGTCCTTGTAACTATATTTTGAGTTTGATTTTTTCCCTCCTAATCCTGACTCCCTTTCTTTGTGAGAAGGTTGTGTCGCTTTACAATCAAGCATTTTCCATATCTCGAGCCGAGCTAGCCCGATGTGAAGCCGAGCTTAAGAAGCTGGTGGAAGAGAGGGGTGACCTTAAGCACCTTTATGTACAGAAAGAGGAGGAGGTCAGGACCTCCGAATCGAGTTGGCGAAGGCTCATCAAGAACATACCGAGCTTATTGAACAGGTAATACAGCTTTTGAGGATTTATTATGACTTTATTCAATTAGGTGACTAATACTTCAACTTTGCAGATTCAGCGAAGGGGTGAGCTGGTGGAGTAGCTTCGAGAAGAGCTCAAGATGAAGGAGGCTGAGACCCTAGGGTGGAGACAACACATAGACCGCCTGGCCTCAGAGAAAGATACCCTTCGGGAGAAACAGTCTCCAATCGAGCACCAACTTCAAAATGTGAAGAAGGAAAGCTTGGTCCGGGGCTGCAAAATTGATGAGCTCGAAGCTAAATCGACCGCTGAGCTTGCTAAAGCCAAATCCGAGGTTGAGGCATTCGTGTCCTCGTATCGAGTTGACGTCGTTGCTGCTAATGCTCAGTCACAAGAGATTTCTGATGCTGCCGAGCTCAAGTTATCATATGCCCTAAACCATGCTAAGCTGGAGTCCCGGAGACAAACTCTCGAGGAAGTGCATGCTCGAGGCTTCGACCTCTCGGCCGATATTGAAAAGGCAAAAGCTTTGGAGGAAGAGGCAGCTTCTTTGCTCTTCGATGATAAGGGTTCCTCTAGTGGCTCCGAGAGTGAGGGAGATGAAGATGAAGTCCCCGAGGAGGAGGAGGTCCCCAAAGATACTATTCCTGGGGACGTTGCCTTCGAGAATGTAGTCCCGAAATATATTAGGTTCTTTTTTTTTTGCTTTTGTGTAAGGTCCCATCATGGGTGTTGTAAATATATTTTGTAAACACCTTTTATGAATATAAAGAACCTCTTTGCTTCATCCTTGATTTTCGTTGAATTCTGTTTTGTCTTTATCTAGTGGAAAAGTTTGATAACTTCAATGATCAAGTGAGCATTGACTCTGATTCTGAATATCACAACCCTTAGGTTTTTAAATGATCAATGGGCGATCTTCGAACTTATAATAGAATACCTCGATCTATGTTTAAGTTTATTTGGTTCGAGCTCGGGGTGTCGGGACTCTTGTGTCCGAGCTGGGTGAGAGCAAGGTCTCGAACTCCATATGCTTCGGCCCTGATGCTCTTTAGTATTGCCCCTTAGGTTCTTTTAGGTCGGCCCTTAGGCTCTTTAGGTAGGGCCAACTTGGCCTCTAAAACGACTATAATTTTTCCCTCTTTTCGTCCAAAAGACTTGGTGAAAATTTTGGTATGCCTTAGTATGTGTTTTTTGTACCTGTTGGGGTTTTTGAAGGTTCGATCGATTGGAACCTAATTTGTAATTTGTTGTGTAACAATAATTGAATACCTCTTGAGGTTTTTTCGAAGGCTGATGTTATCGAAACCTCTAAATTATTCGAGCGCTGGTTTTATCGAAGCCCTTTATTATTTGCTTTTGCCGAGGGTAGCCTGATTTAACCGGTTTTTCAAAGTGTTTGAAGGCCTTTAATTTTATGGCGGAAGTCGGACGTCTCCGAGCCGCATTATTCTGACCGTAGCCTTTCATATGACCGTAGTCTTTAATATGGCCGTAGCCTTTAATATGGCCGTAGCATTTAATGTGGTCGTAGCCTTCGAGTATGTCTCTTGAACTTGTTTCCCGATAACCTTTCAAATACGTTTGAAAGGTTAGTCTCCGAGTATGGTGGCCTTGGCCTTTTTATCAAGGGGATGCCTCTTAGAGGTCTTATGAGTTCGAACTTTCGATGATTCGGATGTGTTGACTGTCGATGACAGTCCTCGAATATTTTGGGCATTTGTGCTCTGGTTCTTGAGTCGTGCTTCATAGAATTATAAGTATGAAGCTCGTATAATAGTAGACTTCTTTGAGACATAAAGTGTTTTGATATAGAAAGAATTATTCTTTGAATAATTGATACATGCGTATATGTTTTGCCATCGGAAGCCGACTATTCTATATGGACACCGTTCATTTGACCGTTTGTCCTATTACAAAGTTCTCCTATCGAGCCCTCTTTGGTGTGAAGTATTTTCCTTGAAAATAAAACCTCCGAGGGTGATGTCCCCCAGTATTTGAGGTTGATAGAAAAGAAGCCTTGAATCCTTGTTGAGTTCTCCTTAGGTAGCATATAAATGTTACCTCGTTAAAAACCTTGCCAGAAAAACCCATTTGGGATAAAACCCGATCTAAGGGAAAAAGAGTGCAACGCATGCTTTAAAATCTAAGGTCTTCGAGTTTAAGGATGCCTCGAAGCCTTCGATCGAATCCTGCAAGGAGTTAGTCTTAAATATAAATGGAAATAAAAAAGGAGGAGGTCTTACATTAGAAATAATATTTTTTGAGTTGTGATATATTCCAATTGTTTGGCAGTTGCTCTCCTTCCATTGTGCTAAGTTTGTAAGATCCCTTCCCTACGACTCCGATGACTCGATATGGTCCTTCCCAATTGAGGCCTAGCTTCCCTTCGTTTGGGTCTCGAGTATTGAGGGTGACTTTTCTTAGAACTAAGTCCCCGACTCCGAAACGGCAGAGGTTTGCCCTTCTGTTATAATACATCTCGATCCTTTGCTTTTTTGCGGCCATTCGAACTAGTGCGGCTTCACGTTTTTCATCTAGTAGTTCGAGACAAGTGTTCATAACCTCGTGGTTTGAATTGTCGGTAGTATGCTGAAACCTGATGCTAGGTTCCCTGACCTCAACCACAATCAATGCTTCGGGGCCATACACCAAAGAGAACGGGGTTTTCCCCATTCTTGACTTCGACATTGTTTGATACGCCCATAACACCTTGGGCAACACCTCTCTCCATTTCTCTTTAGCATCATTCAATCTCTTCTTCAAGTTTTGAATGATAGTTTTGTTTGTGGACTCATCCTGGCCATTTGCACTTGGGTGATAGGGCGTTGATAAAATCCTTTTGATTTTATGGTCTTCAAAGAACTTTGTCACTTTGCTGCCGATAAACTGTTTCACGTTGTCACATACTATTTCGGCGGGTATCCCGAACCAGCACACGATGTGGTCCCATATGAAGTCAATGACTTCTTTCTCTCTTATTTTCTTGAAGTCCTGTGCTTCTACCCACTTTGAAAAGTAGTCAGTCATAAATAAAATGAACTTAGCTTTACCTGGTGCCGTTGGTAGGGGCCAATGATGTCCATCCCATATTTCATGAATGGCCACGAAGATAAGACTGAATGGAGTTGTTCACCGGGCTGATGGATCATCAGTGTGAACCTTTGGCATTTGTCACACCGTCGAACGAATCCTTAGTATATTTTTCCATGCTATCCCATTAATATACAGATCTAATTACCTTGCAAACCAAAGAGTCGGCGCTATAGTGGTTCCCACAAGTGCCCTCGTGGATTTCTCGCAATACATAATCGGTGTCTCCTAGTCCTAAGCATACTGCCAGCAGTCCGTCGAAGGTTCTTCTATATAATGTTCCATTTTCATCAAGCGAGAATCGAGCTGCTTTGACTCGTAAGGCTTTCGACTCCTTTGGGTCCACGGGGAGCTTTCCATGTTTTAAGTATTCGACGTATTTATTCCTTCAATCCCACGTTAAACTTGTCGAATTAATCTCTGCATGGCCTTCCTCGACTACGGACCTTAATAATTGAACAACAGTCCTCGGGACAATATCATCTTCTTCGACCGATGACCCCAAATTCGCAAGTGCATTGGCCTCACTATTCTGTTCTCGAGGTACATGGTCTAGTGTCCATTCTTTGAAGTGGTGCAATGTTACTTGAAGTTTGTCTAAGTACCTTTGCATTATATCTTCTCAAACTTCGAAGCATCAGTTTACTTGGTTTACAACCAAAAGAGAGTCACACTTGGCCTCGATGACCTCTGCTCCCAGGTTTTTGGCTAGTTCAAGACCTGCAATCATGGCCTCATACTCGGCCTCATTGTTAGTTAATCTAGAAGTTTTGATAGATTGTCTAATGATATTATCTGTGGGCGGTTTTAAAATAATACCGAGCCCGGACCCTTTCACGTTCGAGGCGCCGTCTGTGAAGAGGGTCCATACCCCCGAGGATGTACCCGACTTTAGTAGAAGTTCCTAATCTACCTCGGGTATGAGGGCAGGTGTAAAATCTTCCACGAAGTCTGCCAATATTTGAGACTTGATGGTCGTTCAGGGTCGATATTCGATATCGTACCCTCCAAGTTCGATGGCCCACTTGGCCAATCAGCCTGATAGCTCGGGCTTATGTAAGATATTTCGAAGCGGATATGTAGTCAAAACACATATGGGGTGACATTGAAAATATGGTTTTAGTTTTCTAGATGCGCTTATCAGTGCAAGTGCTAACTTTTCTAAATGTGGATACCTGGTTTCAGCATCTCCTAAGGTTCGACTTACATAATAAACAGGAAATTGTGTACCTTATTTTTCTCAAACCAGCACACCATTCACCGCTACCTCGGACACGACCAAGTACAAATAAAGTTTTTCGCCTTCCTTTGGAGTGTGAAGTAGGGATGGGCTCGATAAGTACTGCTTTAACTTCTTCAACGCTTTCTGACATTTCGGAGTCCATGCGAAGTCATTCTTCTTTTTGAGCAGGGAGAAGAATTGATGACTCTGGTCCGCTGATCTCGAGATAAATCTGCCCAAGGCCGCTATCTACCCAGTTAGCCGTTGCACGGTCTTCACATTGTTCACGATGGTGATTTCCTCGATGGCTTTAATTTTGTCGGGTTTGATCTCGATCCCCCTATTTGATACCATGAAACCCAGGAACTTGCCTGAGCCGACTCCAAAAGCGCATTTCTCGGGGTTGAGTTTCATGTTGTATTTTCTTAAGATCTCGAACATTGCCTGCAAATGAGTCAAATGGTCCTCTGTGCACAAGGACTTAACTAGCATGTCATCAATATAAACTTCCATATATTTTCCTACTTGTTGTTCTAACATCTTATTAACTAAGCGTTGGTATGTAGCCCCTGCATTTTTTAGCCCGAAGGGGATTACATTGTAGCAATATGTTCCATACTTCGTGATAAACGAAGTCTTTTCCTGGTCTTCCGGGTTCATTTGAATTTGATTGTACCCGGAGTAGGCATCGAGAAAAGTATGAATCTTGTGGTCGGCCGTGGTGTGATCAAACGATCGATGTTAGGCAGTGGGAAAGGGTCTTTAGGGCATGCCTTATTCAAATCTTTGTAATCTACACACATTCTAAGTTTGTTTCCCTTTTTAGGGACTACTACTACATTAGCTAGCCACTCGGGGTATTTTACTTCCCTAATGGACCCTACTTTGAGAAGTTTAGTTATCTCGTCCTTTATGAATGCGTACTTCACCTCGGACTGGGGTCTTCTCTTTTGCTTCACCGGTTTAAATATGGGATCGACACTCAGTCGATGGGTGGTTATCTCCGGTGAGATCCCTATCATATCTAAGTGGGGCCAAGAAAAGCAATCAATGTTATCGATAAGGAATTGAATGAGTTTTTCCTGAGTTTGGGGTTAATCCCGTTCCCATGTATATCTTTCGTTCTGGTAGATGCTCGATCAATAACACCTTCTCTAGCTCCTCGATTTTGGACTTCGTCGCATCTGATTTTCGGGGGCGACGAAGGTTCAAAAAGGGGTGAGAAAGTCTTCTTCTTCATCTTCGATCACCTCTTCCTCGGGCTTAATCGAGGATGTGGACTGTGATTTCTATTTAGCTTCCCGTTTGTCCTTGATGCTCGACTTTTCCAATGTAGAGGGCGTTGGTACTAGTGTTAAGTCATGGACTGCAAACAACTCCTTTGTTGCGTGTTGCTCTCCATACACCATCTTTACGCCATCTTTTGTTGGGAACTTCATCATTTGATGAAGGGTTGACGGCACTGCCCTCATGTTATGGATCCACGGCCTTCCAAGCAAAGCACTATACCTCATATCACCTTCGATGATATGAAACTTCGTATCCTATATAGTCCCTGCCACATTCACTGGGAGGATGATTTCCCCTTTTGTTGTTTTGCTTGCCATGTTGAAGCCATTCAAGACTGGAGATGCAGGGATGATTTTTTCAAGCATCCCGAGCTACTCTACGACCCTCGACCTGATTATGTTCGTCGAGCTACCTGGATCTACAAGAACATGTTTAACTTGAACTTTATTTAAAAGAATAGAAATTACCAGTGTATCGTTGTGCGGTTGAGATAGGCCCTCGGTGTCTTCTTTATTGAATGTAAGGGTGTCCTCGAGCATGTAGTCTCGAGTCCTCTTCTCCCTCGTTATTGACACTTTGGTGCGTTTGAACACGGTTCCCTGCGTGACGTCGACTCCGCCGATGATCATATGAATAATATGTTGAGGCTCTTCTGGTTCATTTTTTCTATTGGCGTCTCTTTCCTTGAAATGATTCTTGGCTCTGTTGCTAAGGAATACCCGAAGATGCCCCTCATTAAATAATCGGGCTACCTCCTCTCTCAATTGTCTGTAATCTTCAGTCTTGTGCCCATGTGTACCGTGATACTTACACATCAAGTTGGGATTCCTCTGAGAAGGGTCAGTTCGTATGGGTTTAGGCCACCTGGTATCCCTAATCTTTCAAATGGCTGAAACGATCCCCGAGGGATGCTAAAATTGTACTCTGATAATTGAGGTGTCTCTGCCGGTCCTGAGTGTCTTTCAAACCCGGTCTTACTTATGAGTCCCTGAGAGTTCTGTCCTCAATCTACTCTTCGATCAGTCCGAGGTACATTATGCCTTGAACTGTTCCTTCGCTCTTCGGCATATGGATGATACCCATCTTTGTTTGGTCTTGGACCCCTGTCTGCGTCTCTTGAATATTTTGTTGTCAATCTGCTTGGATAAACCGAACCCGAGGGGGTCCCTAACTGGTCGTCCTCGACCCTGATCTTCGACTGATATCAGTTATGCACATCCCGCCAAGTCATGGCGGGGTAATCAATCAAGTTTTGTTTTAACTGTCTTAACGCTATCGAGCTCTGCTCATTTACCCCTTGAGTGAAAGCTTGAATAGCCCAGTCATCAGAGACTGGTGGTAACTCCATTTGTTCCATTTGAAACCGGGATACGAATTCCCTTAACATCTCGTTGTTCCTTTGTTTAATTTTGAAGACATCCGATTTCCTTGTTGCGACTTTTATAGCTCCAACATGTGCTTTCACAAATGAATCTGCCAACATAGCGAACAAATCAATAGAGTTCGAGGGCAGGTTGTTTTTCCAAATCATTGCACCTTTGGACAAAGTTTCTCCAAATTTTTTCAGTAGAACGAACTCGATCTCATTGTCCTCCAAGTCGTTTCCCTTTATACCACAAGTATATGTAGTGATGTGTTCGTTGGGGTTGGTGGTCCCGTTGTATTTGGGTAAGTATGACATGCGAAACTTCTTTGGAATTGGCTTTAGGGCTGCACTCGGGGGGAAAGGTTTTTGCACAAACTTTTTAGAATCCAATCCTTTCAAAATCGGAGGCGCTCCCGGTATTTGATCGACCCTCAAGTTGTACGTTTCCACCTTTTTATCATTATCCTCGATCCGTTTCTCTCCAGACTCAATCCTCTTTATGAGTTCTTCGAGCATCTTCATGATTGTGGAGCCAGCCCCCGATCCATTATTACTCGACCTCTCCGGGTTTGATTCAACATGGTGAGTAATTTTCGGTCCCACTACGCTCGGAGTCTTTTGCTGACTTTGCAACTGAGCGATAGCCTTGTGTTTCACTTGTAACATTTCGAAAATCACTTAGAGGCTGACATCACCATATCCTCAACCCTGTGTTCTTGGCCACTAGGTTTAACTCTCCGCGTACGCTTCCTCCGATGCTAGTGCCTAAGTCGGTGTTTAAAGCAATGTATGAACCAACACCGACTAGGCTAGGAACTGGCATTGCCCCAGGGTTACGTGGTGGTACACCGATCCCTGAAGCTATTGCATTACCATTTTCCCCATGGAATTCGAGACCGTCATTACCATGTACTGGTGTGTTTGCTGAGTTCGACATGTTTTAGCCTGAAAACAAAGAATCTTTGACAAGAAAAAGTGTGATGAATAACGTGTGTTATCAGAAAATTAGCACTGAAATAATCACTATTATCTTTAGCCCCACGATAAGCGCCGAACTGTTTACCTCAAAAATATGAGTAACAATTAAAGTTGATTTGTGGTTTTAAAGATACGTGATCTAGTTCAATACCTATTAATAAGCAAGTAATATAAGATGTAAATGAAAGGAATAAATGAACCAAACCAGTGTTACTTAAGCAGCAGTGATCTCGAGCTCAGTGACCTCGAGGGGAATCAAGAACAATAAAGCAGTAATAAAGTTTAAAGGACAATTCTGATGAACAATGAGCGAAAAAGTAAAGAGTATATTCTTTGCCAATGATTAAATGATGTTTACAAATGATTGGGGTCCCTTTATATAGGAGGGAAACCCTGAATAAGGTACATTAGGGGTGTTAATGGTTCGGTTTGGGTCGTTTTTTCCCAAAAAAGAAACCAAACCAAGTAAGTCAGTTTTTCAAATATTGGAACCAATCCGAACCAATTAAGTCGGTTTTTGTTGATTCGGTTTTTCGATTTTTTCGGTTTATTTTTAACATGGGACATACACTACCAAACACATATTCTGGCGGCTACATTTTCAACATAACACTATCAAAGCAATTGCTCTTTGAGAAATTTATCATTTACCGAGATATATTGATGATAATTGAATAGCATAGTGATGAATAATTTAAGTACTCAATTAAAAATTGATTTATTTTTAGCATGAAATAAATTTTTTTATACTTAGCGAAAGAAAATTACCAATCAAACTAGAATGTAAAGGCAAATAATTAGATTATTAAATAGCAAGGAACTAGACTAAGAATATTAATGACTAATATATACTATAAAATTTTAGAAAATTTATATAAAAAATATACATATATATAGGTGTAATAATAAATTTAAATAGCTACTTTTATAGTCTGTTTGGTTCGGATTTTTTCGGTTATTTTTTGATTGAAACCAAAATCAAACCAAATTTGATCGGTTTTTAAAATTCAAAACCAAAACCAAACCTAAAATGTATCGAGTTTTTTGGTCAGTTTGGTTCGATTTTTCGGGTTTTTGTGAACACCCCTAAGGTACATTTCCATTTACAGTAAAGAATATTATTGGGACAGCTGTATAACCGCCTAGTACGGATTCGTACTAATTCGTACAAATCTATTCCTGAATTTACACCATGATCTTGGGGACGTGGCGATAATCTTGTCCTTCCGTAACAAACTCACAATGGTACTATTTTGACAGTGATCGTACACGACTCCAGTGATCTTCGGGACTTAGGTCTACGAGCCTCTTATTTTGCCTTCGAGTTCGAACTTGGTCTTTGTCGAACTTCAACCTTCGATCTGACCTCTCGAACCTACAAAATCGGGGCACATGATTTTGACCATATACAAAAAATTGGAATTTATACAATACTATTCGAATTTCGATGATTAAGTAAAATTTATTTTTAAATTTCTTTAGGCCTTGTATTAAGGCTTTCAAGACTTGAACTTAAGTTTGGAGTTCAAATGTAATTTGATTTGTTACACATCTAAAATTTATGTTGGGTGGAACCTCATTTATAAAAAAAAGAAGTATCTTCATATTGTAGCCAAATTAGCATTATCGCAAATATTGATTCAGTTAAATGAAAAAAAATTGAATTAGGCAAAGCTGCACTTATAAACTAAATTGAGACTAGATGACACTACACTGATAGAAAGGTGTAATATTTAATCCTCACCGAATAGTTTATCTCAAAATATTCCAATATCCTAAATATTTTCACCAAAAAGAGAGAAGAAAACAAACTATAAGCTTCGATTGTCAATTTGTCACGAATACATATTAAGAATTTCTCTCCATGGTTATTGTAAAGTTCGATTCAGGCGAAATATCTTTTGAGAATTACCAACAAAAAAGAAAACCTGGTATGCTGTTACAAACTCTAGTAAGCTGTCCACCTCCAAGGACCATAGGTTGGTGAATAAGAAACCATCCGGTTTCCACAAGTCAAAAACATCGCAACGTATTCAGTTCCAAATATTCACCAGATCTGGAGGTCATTTTTGTCACTTTAAAATCTTACACTCTACTCCACAAGTCATAACAAATGTAGGGGTCGGTTTGGTATGATGCATTAGGTAAAATAATGCATGCATTAGCTTTATGTATTAGTAATACTTTGTTTGATATATTTTTTGAATCTATACATTAGTTATGCAAACATTAGGTATATACCCTATTGGTATTATTCTATGCATAATTAATGCATAAGAAACCATGGTATTAACTATGCAATGAGCTATAATGCATGCATTAACTTAGTTAAAGACAAAAATGTCCTTCAAAATATATACTTGATTAATTTATTCTATTATATAATGCAAGTTTGAAATAATCCAAGAAAGTGAGAAATAAAATTATATCCTTAGTAAATATAAATACTTAGCATATTTTTTTTATAAATAAATACTTAAAATATTTTTTTTATAAATAAATAGTAAGTTTTATACTACAATATAGGTAGACAAATCAAATAATTTTTTAAAATATTTTTCATATACAAACATTTTTCAACATATATTTCTTTTAAAAAGATAAAGTGATGAACGGTTACGAAGGTATTTTTATAAACAAATTATTTTTTTTAAAATTGTACAATACTTTAATACATTATATTAAATAATATATAAAAAATATGACAACATAACTAATATAATCATAACTAATTCTAGCATTACTAATACATCATAATCACCATTATTGTTATGCACTCTACCAAACGAGACAAGACTTACAGAATCAACAAAAATAGAAGGAACGCAGAAAATAACTACCAAAAAGGAAAATTCCGCTTTTTTATACATTTGCAAATTAGCGGTTTTACATATATTTCTCTTACTGCTTTTCGTGCATCATCATCTCTGTACGGTCCCTGAGGAAGCATTTCCGCTTTGTTACTCTCTCTATCAAATCTCTCCAATTTCATAATTGGGAAGTTCTAGAATCTTCTATTTATACAGCCATGGCTTCCGAGATTTTCAGCGACAAAAACGTTGTTTTTCGGAAGCTCAAATCCAAGCCTGATAACAAGGTTGTCTTTTTATTTTTTTTAAAACTCTTTTAAAGTATTTCAGTTCTTATTTTTTTTTTGTTTTTTATTAGATTCAAAAATTTGAGATCTGATTTTAGATCTGTTAGAATATAATTCGAATTTTGGATTTTTTTTTTTGGTTAGATGTGTTTTGATTGCAATGCTAAGAATCCTACGTGGGCATCGGTGACGTATGGGATCTTTTTGTGTATTGATTGTTCGGCAGTTCATCGCAGCCTCGGTGTTCACATCAGTTTTGTTAGGTAAATTTTTTTAAGATCATTTTAAAACTGTCTATTTTGGTTTGGCGAGCTGATTTTCTGCTTGTTCTTGCTTAGCATGGCACCTTTGCTTTTTAGGTTCGATGAAGTTGAAATTGTTCTTAATAACATGTTAAAAGTTGCGACTTTGGTGTTAGTTAGACACCAGTGAAATGCATGAGTTGTTAAGTGCTATGTTAACATTCACTTATATTGTGATATTTGTGGTTTTTGATAATATGAATTCCTAGTGTTGTTTAGTGTTCCAATTTATGTGAAGAAATCTCGAAAGATAACAGCTTGGGATGAATAGGAGTGAGAGAATCGTAGTTATAGATTAAATAGGTGGGCAGTATTCTTATGCACCTAATTAGGTTTCCCATTGAAGCAAATCCTTGCGTGGAATATTTTATTTTTATCACCAAGAAATCCCGAGGGCCAATGACGCACTGTTCGCAATTCGGTGGATAATTGACCCGCTGACGAGTGCAAAACACAATATTGAAATTGATGCTCGCTAGCCAAAGATAGTATAGTTTAATTATCGTCTTCACAGGGACTGAATTTAAACGATGCTCAAGTAATTTCTAGTTTAACACTATTCATGATGATTAACACTTTAGTTGGGATAATTAATAGCTAAACTTTACTATGAAAATAAAACAATTAACAATTCATCACAGAAAGACAAGAGTTAAGCAACACCGAAATATCAACGGGAGAAATAAGGGTCATGACAAGATAGGTGCAAGATAACTATTTGGGATCTAACTCTAGTTCAATTCACTCTAAAGTTCTAATGATTCTCACAAATTCACTCGATGATTAGTTTAAATGTGTAGTCAATACTCCTCTCTCGATCAAATCTTAACTCTACGAGGTGAACTAATATAAGCACTGTGAACATATGCAAGCATGCGTTAATGGATTACTCTTAAGGAAAACGTCTCTTGAATATTCTCCTAACTTGATTTAATCAACAATGCAACAAGCTCTTTCGATTATTTAAAAGAATCACTGAATTACATCAAACAAAATAATACAAAGATAATCACCAAATTGTTCCTCTTTCGATTAAATAAACTGGTGAATAAAGTTGCAATGAATTCAAAGCTCCATAAGCAAATTCAAGCAGAGAACTAGAGTTAAAATCCACAGATATCAATCAAAAAACCATATCCGTCAAACCCTAAGGTAAACTACTCCATATTCATGCAGAAATTCATCACAAATAAAGTTGATAATAAGAAAACTTAAATTCAATCCAAATTTGGGCGTTGAGTTGAGGAAAGAATGATGAATCCTTGTGCTTTGAGTTTCCAATGCTCTTCCAATCTTCAGTTGGTAAAAAGTCCTCTAAAAACGTATTTCTAGTGTATTTATACCAAGTCGGAACTTGCCTGGACCAAACTACCCCTCCTTGAGCCGAAATGGGAAAACCTATAAACTTTTTACACTTCATGCGTTGCATAGTGCTACGCAGCCTGTGTCGCATTAGTGTAATTTGCTCGGTTGTAAACTCTCTGAACTTAGCTTGTCTGACAAACTTTTGTACTAATGCGACGCACTATGCCACACACCCTCCGTCACATTAGTGTATTTTTCTGTCAGACCCAAAAACTCCAAGTCTCTGAGCTTCTCAAACTTCTGACAAACTTTTGTACTAATGCGACGCTTAATGCCACGCCTTATGCGACGCACTAGTACATTTTGTTCCAGCCCATGCGCTTTCTTCCAACTTTCTTATACATCGCCAGTCCATGAGCCTCATATGCGATCTTGGTTTAATTCTTGGGCTTTTACTCAGACCTCAAAGCTCCAAATTATTCAATTTTGCTCCAGAAATTTTTTTTAAGTCAGAATCATCTCCTACAAAGCATAAAACACATAATAAGTACAAATCACCATCATTTAAGATCAAACACACTCAAAGTGCAGTAATTAGAGTGCAAAATGCGACTAAAACACATGTTCCTAACCTACCATCAACACCCCACACTTAAACCATTACTCGTCCTCGAGCAATCAAACTGCACTTCACATAGAGATGACCTTCTTATTAGACGACTTCCCTAATGCATCATGCCAAGAATATTTAAAGCAGACTAAGAACCCTATGATAACTTCCTAGCCTCAAGACTCGACTCACACGCGCCACGTATTTTGAAACCTACTCACTTAGTCTAACTCAGAGGCCAAAAACATTACCTTTCCCTTCGCAAATCATATGCCCTCATACCAAAGATAGAGAGTAGTTCCGCACACAATAAAATTCAAGAACAAATAGGAACTAAAGATAGAAAGAATTCACTCACTCTCAAAATTAAAATTCATGTGCCACATAAGACGCACCATATGCTTGCTCGTAGTGTAATACTCTACTAATTGAGCTCATTCAGTCAAAGATCAAGTAGGACTTTATTTGGTTGTAATGTAGCTTGCGGGACGGGTATGATACATTTGGATATAGTGACTACACCTTCCTAAGCACTTTAATATATATACATAAATACTTTAAACCCCACACTTATGTAGAACCAGACCCCAACCTTCACACATAATAGCATCAAGCTTCCAATTTTTTAACCACAAACAAGATGAAAATTACCACTGGCAATTCTTCTTTCTAATACATACACAAACTCTTTTTTTTTTCTTTTAAAAGTTCTGATTTTTTTTTCCAAGCAAACTCATTTTTTTCAATTCCCTACAAGTGGCTCTCACAATTTTTCAAACAGTGCACCTTTCTCCTTTATCTATAGCTCCACTCAAAAACCTGAACATACCTCAACTGATCTTTTAACAAGCTCATAACAAATTCAAGTGCTCAAGAGAGGTAAAAAGTTCAAATAGATAGTCAATTCAAACAAAAGGAGTCCGGCTTGCAGTGTGGCTGCCAAAGAAATAGGATTACAGGTTAAAGGGGGCTAACTAAGATACATCACAATTAGATGGGTAAAAACATATATGTGGCTCAACAAAGAAATGCCTATATCACTTCCTAAATTGAACAAGACTGCCATTTCGCTTTGCAAACACACAAGGCAAGTTCTAGACATCAACCGATGCATAGAATATCAACGAATACCTCACACACACATGCCACATAACTCACTTAAGACCAGATCTATCCCGACTCTCTAGTCAAAGCAGTTAAGCAACATCTGAATCATATAATTTCATGCACTTATCCAAGAGTCAAGAACTGAGTCTAGGCCAGTATTTTGGATAGTGTGCCGCGACAAATAGCGACGAGGGCCTGCTTCACTTAGACGAGAGGCGCGCAGCGAGCCCTAGTCTTTTTTATGTGAAGCGCTCGCCTTTTTATGCGAAGCGACAATTTATACAAAAAAATAAATATTATATAACTAAAAACTCAATAACAATAATATATTAATAAATATATCAATTCACAATATGCAATTAATTCTACTCTATAACTGAAAAAGGAGGAAATTTCAGGTTTGAAATTTTGAAGAAGTTCTCTGCTTCTGCCTCTGCCTCTGCCCAACAGTGAAAGAATTGAAAAACAGAGCAAAAACAATAGCAAAAACAGGGTGCAATACTGCTGCTCAATCAAAAACAGAGCAACAAAAAAAAAAAGAGAAGATCAGAAGAAGAAGGAAAACGAAAAAAAAAGAGCATAAACAGACTCTCTGTTCTGTTTTTTGCTGCATTGTTGCTCGACAAAAACCAGAGCAAAAAAAATAAAAGAAGAAGAGAAGATCAGAAGAAGAAAAATAAAACAGAGCAACACACTCTCTGTTTAGCATTGTTGCTCGACAAAAAATAGAGCAAAAAATAGAAAGAAGAAGAGAAGAAAAAGGAAAAGGAAGAAAGAAAGAAAGGAGGAAGGAGAAAGAAGAAAGAAAGAAACGAGAAAGAAGAAAGAAAATCGAAGAAAAAGATGATGACGACTTTCAGGTCGAAATCATCTTGGGTGGACTTGGTTGCTCTGTTATTTGAATGTTGAAGAGAAAAAAACGTGAAATCGCTACAAGCCCTAATGTTTTAAGTCGTTGGTCTTTTCTTTTAATGTCTGCGCCTTTTTTTTTCCAAAAGCGACGCAACAGCTCGCCTCTCACTACATAGGCAGAGGCGCTCGCCTTTTACGATCGCAACGCAATAGAGCCAAAATAGCGCAGGCTGCTCGCCTCGCCTCACGCTATTAGCGCTGAGGTGAGCGCCATTCATAACACTGGTCTAGCGTAACGACTAAGGCACCTTTTACTTTTAAGGCGCAACAAAGGCAAGAAAAATTATCTCCATTTACCACCATAGCACAAGAATTCCCTATTCTTAACAAAAGAAAAACTAACTACACCCCGGTTCAAGCAAAACCCTTGGAAAAGAACCGCGGCACATAGAAAAACCAAGGGGGAATTGTTACACTACCTAAGCAAAACAAAATATTTTTTTTCTTCGACTTTGATCCCTCAAGAAGACAGTCGAGGAAATCCATCGTCGGAAAAGTCAATTTTTTTTTCAAACAAAAGAAAAGAAAAGAAAAGAAACACATATGTACATAATTTTTTTACATCCCCATTTTCAATTATGGTAGTCTCCATGACACATAAATAAAAGCAAGAGGTAAAGGATACTCCTCGAAATCATCTAGTCGAGGTCTGAATCGAAGTCAGGATATCCTTTGCACGCCCGACCCAGGGCACACATCCATGTAGAAAGTTTCTTTTCTGCCTTTTTTGGGTATACCCCACACTTATCATGCTTGCTCTCTCCAGCTCGCTCTTTTAAGGCCCACATTGCTCCTTCCATCTTGAAGACCACCCTTTCTTCTCTCACTCTGAGCATGAGGTGCCTTTCCTGAATGTCTAGAATAGCTCTGCCAATAGCCAAGAAGGGTCTCCCTAAAATCAGAGGGACCTCCTTATTCTCTTCCATGTTCGCCACAATAAAGTCCACAGGGAACACAAATTTGTCCACCCGAACTAGCACATCTTCCACTATTCCTTCAGGTATGATTGAGGTCTGATCCGCTAGCTGCAAGGACACAAATATCCATCGTATTTCTCCAAGTTCTCCCTCCAATTTTCTGAAAATAGACAAAGGCATAACATTACTAGAAGCACCCGAATCACACAGAGCTTTTTCAAACTTGGTACTTCCTAAAGAGCAAGGTATAGTAAAACTCCCTGGATCTCCATACTTTTGAGGGAGCTTATTTTACCTAATGGCACTATTGTGCTCTGTTAGCTTGACAATCGATGTCTCTTCCACTTTCCGCTTGTTGGACAATATTTCCTTCAAGAATTTAGCATAAGCTGGCATTTGAGAAAGCACCTCTATGAATGGTAGATTAACATGCACCTGCTTGAGTATATCTAGGGAACACCCAAATTGTTTGTCCAACTTCTCTCTTCTCTGCTTCTGAGGGAAAAGTAGAGCATGCGTGTATTGCTTTCCTCAGTCACATCATTTATTGCATTCCCATCTTTCTTCTTCTTCTGAGCTCTAGTCTTTCCCTTCTTCTTCAAATCATTATCTACCATCACTTCACCTTCTTGAATGTTGCTATTTTGTTGTCCTCCACAGTCTCTAGGTGTCCTTCAATCAACTCATCCTTTTGTTTTGCCATGGGGTCCTTCAATACGTGCCCGCTCCTCAAAGACACTGCATTTTATTGGGTGTTTTTGGTATAACGAAAAATATTTTCCATGAAAAATATTTTCTTGGAAAACAAGTAGTAATCTTATTTATTTTTCGGTGTTTGGTACGCATAAATAATTTAGATACAATAATTTATAAATAATTTAGATACAATAAACATGAAGCCATAAACTTTCGAACCGATAACCTTCCGAACCCACAAATTTCATAAACTTCCGAATTGCGAAATTTCAAACTCGTAAACTTTATAATTTCTAACTTCCAAACACATAAATCTCCGAACTCATGACTTTGGAACTTGTAAAATTTCGAACCTGTAAACCGAAAGATGAAAAAACTAAAACTAAAGATATATAAAAAAATATTTTTCTTTTCGGGGATTTATGTGTTT
>ML416430.1:28278-66152 GCA_005239525.1 Nicotiana knightiana | reverse complement strand
CATTTTTTTTGTGCAGGGTGGGTCAGTGGGGTGAGTGGTATAGTAAAAGGAAAAACATAAATTTGAAAATTACAAAAAACAAAAGTAACAAAAAAACTTTTTTTGTTCAGGGGTGTGGGGGGAGGGGGGAGGCAGTGGGGGTGGGGGTGGTGGTGCAGAGAAAAATAGAATTTTGAAATTACAAAAAAAAAGTAATTTTTTTTTGCGAGGGGAGTAGTAGGATGGGTGGTGTTAGGTGGTGTGGGTGTGGGGTGGGTTGGTGGGGGTGGAGAAAGAGTTTTGGAAAATGTTTTCCCTTTTCTTGATAAGGAAAACATTTACCTCCAATTGGAGGAAAATGAGTTCATAAGGAAAATATTTTTCAAAACATTTAAACCAACCAAACATGGGAAAATTGGAAAACATTTTCCGGAAAATGTTTTCCTTCGTACCAAACACACCCATTGTCTCTTTTGGATTTCTTTCGGTATCACCAGGGAGTGTTCCGGAAACCTTTTCAGACAATAGATTAGCAAGTTTCCCCATCTGTTTTTCCAAGTTCCGAATGGCTGTGCCCTGTTCTTGGATAGATGTGCTATGAGTTTCAAGCCTCTCATCTGTCTTAATAATAAAGACCTTCGTCGAATCTTCCATGCTAGACTAACTAGACTGTGGAGGCTGATATTGCTGCCTCTATTGATTGAGAAGACCTGGAGCTCCCCGTCCCGAGGATCTTGAGTTATTCTATTGCCATGCATTCGCATTACCACCTAGTGAACTCCAAGAAAAACCTGGGTGCCTCTGCCCCATGGAGTTTAAATTATTGCCATTGTGATAGTTGCCTCTGTCAAAGCTCCCTACAACATTTACCACTTCATCTGTAGTCGAGGCCTGACACTCATGCGTGTGATATGACCCATTCCACAAAAATCACAAACTGAGGATGACTAGCTCTGGATCTTGGCTAAGGTTAACTTTCTTATCTCTTGGCCATGGTGTTTAGCTGGACTTGCACTGATGTGTTAGAATCCACTTGATGTACCCCAACCCTTTTCCTTCTCTCGTTATCATCTGCAAGAGGTTTCTTCAATAGAGGATCTCTGACTACGTTGTTTAGCGTCCTCCCGCCAAAGGGAATCAGCCCATCCCAGAAATCTTGGAGTTGCATCCATAAGTCTACTCCATGATGCTAACATCTTCTCACAATATACTTAAATCTTTCCCATGCTTCAAACACCGTTTCTATATCTTTTTGCTCGAAGCTGTGGATCTCTCTTCCAATTTTCCTTGTTTTTGCAGCTGAAAATATTTTTCAATGAACTTCTTTGTCATATCTTTCCAAGTTTGAATTGACCCCATCGGCAAACTCCGCAACCAGAGCTTAGCATCTTCCCTCAGTGAAAAAGGAAATGTCCTTAAGTAGATAGCATCTATCGATACCCCATTGTGCTGGAAGATATTCATAATCTCATTAAAATCCATCAAATAAGTATTGGATCTTCGTGGGTTTGCCTTGGAAGACACAATTGTTCTGAATGGTCTGAAGTACCCCTTGCTTGATCTCAAAATTATTGGTTGCGATCGGAGGAGGTCGCACACTAGATGCTCCTTGATTGTAGACTGGCCTGGCGTAGTCTCCCAATGATCATCCAGGCCTGGGCATATTATTTTCAAATTCGTCTTTAGCCAGAGGTCGGTTCAGGATGAATCTCCGTCCTCCATTCCGGTCCACTGTTTCATTAGCTCTGAGAGCTGCTTCAGCAGCTGCACGTGCGGCTGTTTCCTGTTGGGCTGCTCCCCATGCAGCCAAATCAACTATCTCCTCACCGTTCTTAGCCATGTTCTCTTGGGTTGAAGATTGAACCAAGAATTTTCCGGTAAGTTCTTTCTCTTTTTTCAACTATTGCAAACGCTTTTCAACCTCTAGATCATATGGGATCACTTCTTTTGAAGAAGATCGAGTCATACACCAAAGAAATTTACCTGTTACCTGCACACGGAAGAGAAAAACCGTGAAGAAACTATTGATTGCCAATCCCCCGCAATGGCGCCAAAATTTGACGAACCCAAAACACAATACGTAATTGATTGTCGCAAGCCAAAGATAATATAGTTTAATTATTGTCCCCATAGGGATTGGATTTATACGATGCTCAAGTAATTCTAGCTTAACGCTATTGTAGATGATTAACACTTTGGTTGGGATGCTTAATAACTAAAATTAACTATGAAACTAAAACAATTAACAATTGATCACAGAAAGGCAAGAGTTGAGCAACACCGAAATATCAATGGGAGAAATAAGGGTTATGACAGGATATGTGCAATATAGGTATTTGGGATCTAACTCTAGTTCAATTCACTATAAAGCTCTAATCATTCTCACGAATTCACTCGATGATTAGTTCAAACGTGTAGTCAAGACTCCTCTCTCGATTAAATTTTAACTCTACAAGGTGAACTAATATAAGCATTGTGAACATATGCAAGCATGCGTTAATGGATTAGTCTTCAGGAAAAAGTCTCTCGAATATTCTCCTAACTTGATTTAATCAACAATTCAACAAGCTCTTTGGATTACTTAAAAGAATCATTGAATTAAACCAAACAAAATAATGCAAAGATAATCACCAAAACATTCCTCTTTCGATTAAATAAACTGGTGAATAAAGTTGCAATCAATTCAAAGCTCCATAAACGAATTCAAGAAAATAACTATAGTTAAAATCCACAAATATCAATCAAAACACCATATCCTAAACCCTAAGGTAAACTACATATTCATGGAGAAATTCATCACGAATAAAGTTGAATAATAAGAAAACATGAATTCAATCATAACTCGGCTGTTGAGTTGAGGAAAGAATGATGAATGTTTGTGCTTTGAGTCTCCAATGCTCTTCCAATGTTCCGTAGGTCAAAAGTCCTCTAAAAAACGTATTTCTGGTGTATTTATACCAAGTCAGAACGTGCCTGGACCAAATTACCCTCCTTGAGCCGAAATGGGAAAACCTGTAAACTTTTTACACTTCATGCGCCGCATAGTGCTACACACCCTACGTTGCATTAGTGTAATTTGCTCGGTTGTAAACTCTCTGAACTTAGCTTGTCTGACAAACTTTTGTACTAATGCGCCGCACTATGCCAGGCGCCCTACGTCACATTAGTGTATTTTTCTATTAGACCCAAAAACTCCAAGTCTCTGAACTTCTCAAACTTGTGACGAACTTTTGTACTAATGCGGCACTTAATGCCATGCCTTATGCGATGCACTAGTACATTTTGCTCCAGCCCATGCGCTTTCTTTCAACTTTCGTATGCAACGCCGGTCCATGAGCCCCGGGTGCGATCCCTGTTTAATTTCTTGGGCTTTTACTAAGACCTCAAAGCTCCAAATTATTCAATTTAGCTCCAGAACATCTTCTTAACTCAGAATCATCTCCTACAAAGCATAAAACACGTAATAAGTGCAAATCATCATCATTTAAGCTCAAATACACTCAAAGTGCAGTAATTAGAGTGCAAAATGCGGCTAAAACACGTGTTCCTAGCCTACCATCACCCGCTCCTCTACTCTTTTTCACTTAAATACCAGGCTTTTGTGTGTAGCAGGGTTCGAATCTGTGATATGCGTCTAACCGACACTTCACAAGCTATGCTCTTACCCAGTAGATCAAAGCCTTGAGTCCCCGTTTGGACTAAATAAATTGGCCAAAACCATATAAGCAACTACCAATAAAATCACAATATGAAGATCATATGAGTTTCTGATACTATTTCACTCCCACTGTTTTTGGTTCATTTCCATTTTGTTTTTAATGGATAAGAATAAAAGAAAAAGAAAAAGGAGTGACTGGCTGATATTATCGGTTGAAAACACGAAGACGAGGTTTAAGGAGCAATTTGCAGGATATGCCATGGATAGCTACACGGGTTATTGGTGGTCTAACAGAAGTCAGGGTTTATAATGTGGTAAGGGAAAAGGTTGTTGGAGATGAGTAATTACCATTTAGATGAGGATGTGTGGAAGAAAGGGAATCAGGGGTTTGGAAAAGAAAACGTTTGACAAATTACTCTATGTTTTAGTGCCATGTAAATTAGAGAATAAAATTCAACACCCAAAACCTCTCAATATGTACAATTAAGAAAGAAAGATGACAGACTGTGACTAATAAGGCAGTGTCTCTCAGAGAGTACATCCGAATAGTTAGGGAAACTTGGAAGGTTTCGATATAGTCTTGCTCGTTTTTGCATTCATCCATAAATAACTCCACAATTTTGGCACTTCTTATTTTCCAAAAAATTGCAGAAACCACCCCTTATCACATGTGAACTTCTGTTGTGGCAACTTTGCCTATCCAGATTATGGGGGCATGGACGGTGTGCTTTTGAGTATCTTTGCTGCCTTTTGTTGGGATTGCTTCAAAGCAAAGAGTGAGTGATGTGGAAGGAGATGTCAGTTTATGTCTTTGGTCACTGTTGTTAAAAGGGAGAAGAGAGTAGACTAGCTGTTAATATTTTGGTTTTGCTAGTTAAGATGTTGGTGGCGGCTTCTTTTTTTTTTCTTTTTCTTTTTTTTTTTAACTATAATGGGGTTGGAGGACAAGGGTTGATGTGGTCAAACAAGAGTGAGAGTAAATCTTCTGCCGTTGCTTTATCATATTATTATTTATAATTTCCATTTACTGAGCCCTCAAGGTAGGGGTAAGGTCTTCGTACACGCTACCCTCCCCAGACCCAACTTGTGAGATTATAGTGGGTTTGTTGTTGTTGTTGGTGTTGTTGTTGTTTGTAATTTCCTTTTATTGAGAAGCTGAGTATTGCAGATCAACAAATTTAGATTCGTGGACTCCAGAGCAGTTAAAAATGATGTACTTTGGTGGAAATAACCGTGCTCAAGTTTTTTTCAAGCAGCATGGATGGAACGACGGAGGCAAGACTGATGCCAAATATACCTCAAGGGCTGCTGACTTGTATAGGCAGTTACTATTAAAAGAGGTTGCTAAAAGTACTGCAGAGGATGCAGGTTTGCCAGCATCACCTGTTGCTTCTCAGGCTGCGCAGGCTACTAATGGATTTCCTGATATTAAGACTAGTGAAACAACAAAACAAACGTCTTCATTGAAGGACGAAAAACCCGAGGTTTCTGCTTCACCCAAAGCCTCTCAAGTTATTACCACCTCTTTTAAGAAACCTATAGTTGCGAAGAAAGCTGGGAAGTCAGGTGGACTTGGAGCTCGCAAACTTACTAAAAAGGTACATATTAGACATACAACCAAGAACTTGGGCATAGACGTAAGTTGGATGCTTTGAAATGAAGTGATATCCTGCACCATGCTTATTTGACCAAAAAAAAATGTAATAACCCCGCTTTTATGGTGGTTAACAAATTTGTCGTAGTTATTTCAGGTTTCTAGTCAATTGACTATTTGCCTATGTACAGCCAAGTGAAAGTCTCTATGACCAGAAGCCTGAAGAACCGCCCGTTCAAATTTCCTCCTCCAACACTGCAAGTAATGCAACAACTGTTGGTCCATCGTTCACATCTCGTTTTGAGTACACAGGCAATGTCCAGCCTGCTGAGACAAGTTTTGGAGGCCCTCGTATTCTTAACCATGTAGCCCCTCCGAAGTCCTCCAACTTTTTTGCAGATTATGAAACGGATAGTGGTTTCACAAAGAAGACAAGTTCCAATTCTTCAAAAATGCAAGTGAGTTCTTATTCTAGCTTTTATTTTCCATGATCATCCAGGATTTCGTTAAAGCTGGTTCAATGAAATATCAAGAATCAGCTCAGTATCTTTTGCATAGAAGCTTAGTGGCGTAAAACTAGGTACAAAGAGAAAAGGGATAATCTTTATCATGTATGTTTATATGTAAAGTTTAACGGAAGGAGAAAGGTGGATATTATTGTGGTGTGGCTTTTGTCTTTGGTTTTCTATTCTTTTGAGCCCTAAAAGTATTGATATCTTGGTCTGATGTTCCCTGTTGCAGATCTCACTGTACCAATTTTTCTTTCGGTCTTTCTGAAACTGACTCAATATCATTCAAGCCTGCTCAAGTTTTACACAGTAAAAGAAAAATATTACTTAATGAAAAAAGAAATCGGTTGTGAGAACAACCGAACTGATATGGCTTTGTGATTCTTGTCATGGTCTTGAGTTTTTGGATTGAGAGGAACTTTAATTATTAGAAATTAGTGAAGCCGCTTGAAGTTTGTTTTGATCCCCTGTTTCAAGTGTCCTGGATTGTCAACAACCAAGACTCAGTTCTATTGGAGCTTTGGATTGTTCTGTAGCTATTATTTCATTGATGAAATTCCCCATGCGTTCTGGAGTATGCTTATTGTCCTGCTGACCTTCCCACCAACAAATTTCTGCATTTCAGGCTTGTTAGAGTATATCTATCCTTGTGGAAAATCAACAAAGGATTAATTTTCATCCTACTCTTTTTGTACCTTAATTTTCTAGTGTTTGGTTACTTATTAAAATATTTCAGTATTCCTAGACTGCCAAGAAGAAGGTTCTTGCTTCTCTTTATGCATCATTAGTTTTTGGATGTTTCTATTTGTGATTATGTTCCTTTTCTTTCTCAGTTATTTTCTTGCTGATCTATCTCTTAGATGTTTACTTGTGATGTTTGTGTAGAATCCATGTTTTTCCTTCTCTCTGCTTCTTGATCTTTATCCATTGCTATTGAGATGTTTTACCTTATTTGTTTACATTCTACCCTAATCAGATTGAGGAAACTGATGAAGCAAGGAAGAAGTTTTCTAATGCAAAATCTATTTCATCTGCTCAATTCTTTGGTGATCAGTCTAAAACTGAAATGGAAGCCTCAGTCTCTCTACAGAAATTCTCGGTATGCTTGCTTATTTCACTCTCCTCCCTGTTTAAGTGGTTTTGACCATATTTTTGAATCACAGTTTAACTAACAATAGTAGACACTTATTGAAGTATTAAACTAGGATATAATTGATATCAAACAACTAAATTTATGTTCCAAAACTAAATAAGTCAATTTGTATTTAACCATCAATATAGGGCAACAAATTTAGGACAAGGGAAGTATTAGTATGTCCTAATCATTTATATAGGCGTGTACCTACTGTTTTTGTAAGCATTGAATCCTTGAATTGCCATCTACCAGTGCCCGACACAAAATAGTCCTTATAGTTTTCAGAATCTTTTCCATTCTTATCTACTATCAAGCATCCCTACTTCACAGCAGCATATGTACACCTATGTTCCTTCGCTTGGTTTCTCCTTTTGATTTTTATCTCATTCAATAATGAGAATTTGCATAAAGTTGAATGTATCTCTAATTAAAGATTGTTGTGAGAGCTTCCTAAGTACATAACTCATTAGAAACCAGGATTTGGGTTCTGAACATGATGAATGTATATGTGTTGATAGTATATCTTCCCGAGACCCCTGCCGACGTCTCCAGATTTCCTGAAGTTGTCGTTAACTGGCACATCCCGGTTCAGGAATTATAAGCCAATTCCCTTTTGGGGTATGCTGCAAACGTGCTATCTGTGGGTGGCCGTTTCAGCTTCATTTACCTATTTTGCAGGCACTGGACCTCTTTTTTGGTGGCAGTTCAGGCAGCACGCGCTTTTTCATCCTGTTCTTTCTTCTTCTTTTTTTTTCTGATCATTCTTCCTGTCACTTCTTCTAGTAGGTTTTTCGGTCTCTTTGTAACTTTTTTGGCTGCTTTTCAGTCACCAATTCAAGTCAAACTTTTACATAAGGATTAAGGAAATTGAGGGAATTTTCTATTCTCTCGTTTCACACTTATGATGCTGTTTAATAGGGAAATATAGGGGTAGAGAATGCCTGTACATGATTTAGCTGATCCTCTTCCTATTGAAACACATTTAACAGACTTCTCGGGACCAACTTTTGGTAGGAGTTAAACAGTTTGTTTTGAACTATTACCTTCTTCCAATAAGCCTTTCACAGATCATATTGCAAACAAGTTGTCAAAATAATGCATCTTTAATGACTCACAAAATATAGTGGAGCTCTCTAGTAGTCTAATGTACTGCTAAAATATTCAACCCCTGGATTCTTCTAGTAACTGCTCGTTTGAGCTTATTTTAGCAGATTCAGCTATTATTATAATCTGTAAGCCAATTGCTTGGTGCAGCTCATAACAGTGTGCTATAATTAGGTTATCAGCTTATTACCTTAGCTCGTCTGATGGTTTTGAATGTGCTTATGATGCATAATGGACTAATTGACGAAGTTTGCTTCGATATCTTATATTGAAGCTGATCCTTCTGCTACTATATGAAGTTTACCTGAAAACTGAAGAAGCAAATTTAGGTTCTAAACCTACTCTCTCTCTCTCCCTCTTTGTATTCCTAGGGTTCAAGTGCCATCTCTAGCACTGACCTATTTGGTCAAGATGATGGGGCAGTTTTTGACGTCGCTGCAGGAGAACTTATTAATCGGCTCTCTTTCCAGGTATAGTGGCAGTTTTGATACACAATGCTTCGCTCTTCACCAGTTTCTTTGTGAAGGTATTGTTTGGATCTTCCTTTTCAAAGTCTCCGTTTATGCTTCCAGGCACAACAAGATATCTCCTCGATCAAGAATATTGCTGGAGAAACTGGGAAGAAGCTTACCTCCTTAGCATCCACTTTGATGTCTGATCTCCAAGACAGAATCCTATGAGGAAACTCTTTGTGTGTTAAAAATGAAACGTAGATGCAGCACCTAAACGTCGCTTATAGAAGTCAAAAGAGTATGTGACATTCTTTCAGAAGATCTAGAATTCTAGGTCTTGAGAAGCTGGTATCTTATTTCATAGCTTGCTTTAAGCTATGTCTGTTTTATATTTCCTGATGCATGTGTCATTTTTGCTTTTGTTCTTTTACTTGCCGAGGCTCTTTAAGAGGGTTTTGAGTGAATATATTGCTGTGCTTTTTATGTGCTTGTTAGAGTTGAAATAGAAATCACCAAATTGTAATCTAGTGAAACTTAAACTGTCTTTGATGTTAGCACAACTTAGACTAAGGTTCTCTTACTTTTCTTTCAGCCTAGCATATTAGTTGAGTTAATACCCTTTTTTTGTCTGCATGTATATCAAGTAACAATCCCATCACAACGCATGATATTAGCTGAATGGCGTTCGAAGGTTTTAAATGTAGTATTTTCTCCTTTGCGGGTGGAAATCCCCCTCTTTGTTGTAAATTCAGCGGGAATATGTTGTAACGCTTACTGATAATGTTTACTTTAGGCAGTGACCGATCCAATAATGGGTTTGCGGGTTTAGCAAATGCAGTGTTTTTAGGTCGAATTCGATATTATTTGCAAAGAACAATGTTTACGCTAAAATCTGAGTAACAATTAAATTTGTGTTGAGGTCCTAAAGATACGTGATCTAGTCCAATACTAATTGATAAACAAGAAGACAAACGTATAAGTTAAGTGAGCAAGCTAGATCAAACCAGTGTATGAGCAAGTCTCGACCCCGAGCTGTGAGGGCCTCGAGGTACACTAATATGAACAGTAAACAAAGGACAATAAAGCTAAGAACAATTCTGATGAGAGATGAGCGAAAAAATAAGTGTATATTTTTTGCGAATGATTGATGATGTTTACAAATGAATGAGTTCCCCTTGAATCTAATTGTACAGCTGTCTAACCTCCTAGTACGAATTTGTAAAAATCCGTTTCAAAATTCACGCGCTGATCTTTGTGTCATTGCGAGAATCTCGCCCATTCTGTTACAAACCCATAACAACATTATCTCGGGGTAGGTCATACTCGGCCCCGGTATTCATTGTGCACTTCGGTCCTCAGGCCTTATACTCCGTCATCAGGCTCGAGCTCGATCTACTGAGCTTGCTTGGTCCATTCTGAACTCGGGTTTGGAGTGACTCCTCGAATCCATGAAATCAGACGTATCTGATTTTGTCCGTATACAGATAGTCCCCGCGTTTCTTAGAATAGAATGATAAGAAACGATTGAGCCTCGAATTTCTGGAGTCCCTGATAATAACATCATCCCCGTGACGTAAGCGTTCGAGGTGACTGAAACGTCCCGTCGGTACGTTTCCCCAAAATATTAAATGTGTGCCAGTGGTGGTCTGCCACTAATGCTGCCGAAACGTCGCCGCCCTCCTACAAATACAGGGTTCCTCATCTCATTAAGAACTTTACTTCCTCTTTGCAACTCATTTGATCTCCTCTTTTCTTCATCTCCTTCTCCTTCTCCTTCGCCACTAGCTTCTCCGCCCTCTTAGTGCAAAAAGTTGTCAAACACCATCTCTTTCCGCTTCTTTCAACCAGAACGAATGGCGAAAACTTCAAAAATCGTTCCTCAAAAAAAGGAAACTTCCTCCTCCTCTTCCCGTCCGGCCGATGGTAAGGCGCCGGCCGTTCACGAGATCGTTCCCAGTGCTTGCACCTTAAAGAAAGACTTCACCGTCGAAAATCCTCCCGATGTTCCTGGTCGATGTGAGCATGCTTCGAGGTATATCTGTTCGATAACGGAGAAACACCTCGATGGGATGAAAAAAGATTATGGTTGGGGCGACGGGGTTGTGGACAGATCCCCACCCGCGAGGAGAGCATTACTACTCACATGGAGGGATTTCTAAGTGTTTACATTTATCCCTTCACATTGGGTCCCCTCGATCCAATTGTGATCGATTTTTGTCAAAGATACCAAGTCACCCTTGGTCAAATCCACCCATCCTTCTGGTGAATAGTGATCATGCTTCGCTACTTCTCCAGAAAAGCCGAGGGGCTCGAGTTCACCCTTAGTAATTTAATCCGCCTGTACCGGCCTAGGCTTTTCCGAGGGTTGATTAAACTCCAATGTCGGTCAACCAAGTCTTTCTTTGCCAACAACGACGAAGATAGAGATCAAGGCTGGATGAGCAGGTTCATTTGAGTGAAGACCAATGACATCATCCCCGAGGAGAGAATGTCGTTCCCAGAAAAGTGGAACTTCGGCCGTAAGTAGAGCTGTCTCCCTAGTAATATGTCGTATTTTGACTATGTTTTGCATGACGCTCTTACCTTTGTTTGCAGCGGTCGCTTGGATGCCCCATGCGATCCCCGATCTCGAAGACTGGGTCCGAAAACTAGCCGCGACCTCCTCGTATGACAAACGCAAATGGCGTGACTTGTCGAAGGGTAAATGGGAAGCCAAACATCATGGTAAAATCCTGATACTTTCTTCTTTATCAGAGACCCTTCCTTTCTCATACTTAATTTAATTTATGCAGGCATTGGGGATTTTTCTGAAATGAGGTCGGCCCCTTCTGGAGAAAGGATCGAGTCCCTGATTCCAAAATCGAGGAAGGATAATAAGAGAAAAAAGGCTTCGAAGCCCGAAGAACCCCAAAATAAAGCGGGCCCTGCTCGGAGATGTTGGAAGAATGTCATCCCTGTGGATATAGACTCAGTCCACCAATTCATGTATGACGAAGAAGATGAGGGCGAGGATTTGGTGTTGGTGGCTCGAAATAGAAAACCAATCGAGGCCGCCGAGCCCTCCGAGTCAGAGGTCCTGCCTAGAGGCGAGGAAACCTCGAAGAAAGATGAGGGCAAAGCCCCTGAATCACCCGAGGTTACGGTTGTTCCTTGGCCTTCGACGAGCTAACCAAAGAAGAAAGATTTTGAGGTTCCCATGACCGAATAGAGCGCCTCGGGCGACCTGCCCGGGGCCATGACAATGGGTCACTCTCTGTCGTTACCGGCTTACTCTGAGGACGCCATAAGGGAAGCTCAGGCCTTGAGAACGCCTGACTTGAGCGGAGTCCCCGTTGAGAACGATCCTTTCCAGGATTGCTTCATCGGGGTAGATGATGCCGACCTCATCGATGCATCTTACACTTTCGAAGAGGCCCAACGTCTCTTCTCCAAGGTAAGCATCAATTCTTAACGTTGCAATGTCCCCTTTCTCTCCTTACCTTAATTGATAACTTTTTTCCTGTGTAGGACTTTACCAAGTTTAAGGCCGACCAGCGCCAGTGGGAGGCCGAGCTAAATAAGTCCTTGGGTGAAAGGAAGGCCCTGAGGCTCCTTTGTAGTCAAAAGGAGGAGGAGCTTAAAGACCTTCGAGCAGAGTTAGCCAAGGCTCGAGAGTATGAGGCCGAGCTAGACAAGCAGGTAACTGTCGTTTTGAAAGAGTATGGTCTTTTCATCCCAACTGTGGAGACTAACACTTCGATGCCTCAGCTCTAGCAAAAATTGGAAATGATGGGGCAGCTTCGAGGCGAGGTATATTGGGTTAATGCTGAGTGCAACCAGTGGAGGGAAAAGATGGACCGCCTTGCTTCAGAGAAAGAAGCTGCATTAACAAAACTTGCATCGGTCGAGACCCAGCTCCGGGTGTCAAGGAGAGTGGTACGGCCAAGCCAAAAGGATCGCCGAGCTCGAGGCCAAACTTGCCAAGACTGAGGCCGAGGTTGCTGAAGCCAAGGCCGAGGTCAAGAAGACACAGATCACGGCTGATAAAACTGTTGTTGTGTATTTAAGGGACACCGAAGCTGCTCAAATGGAGCTGAGGGAAGCTGCCGACCGGGAAAAGCGAAGCAATGACTTGGCCAGGTGCCAATCTCGGAGGGAGACCCTTGAAGAGATTCGTGCTAGAGGTTTTGACCTCACTGAAGAGATAGCTCAAGTAAGGGCGATGGAAGTCGATGCTAGATTTCTTGTCTCCTCCGATGATGACGATGGTGAAGGCGACAGGGTCCGATAATGAAGAGGGGCCCGAAGAAGAAACCGCTCTCGATGAAGAAGCTGCTCCCGAAGGAGGGGCCAACCCCGAGGCATAGATAGGATTTTTCTTTCGTTCTTTTGTATTTTCCTTTATGTCAAATTCTTTTACACATCTCTTTCTTAAGTATATATAAAATAGAAGAGTGCTTCCTTGAATGTCTTCTCAATATTTCTTGCCTTAAAAATTCTCATAATAATTTCATTCTTTTGAATGGTATTTTCGAGATTCTGTCTCGGACATTTTCTTTGTCGTGATCGAGTTCGAATAAGGTTCGACCTTCGGGGCATAGACCCTATGTGTCGAATAATGACGGGTCTTCGAGCCATAATCAAAATGTTTGTTTGGGCTTGGGATAATCAAACCCTTGGGTTCGGATGGGGAGAGAACGAGGTCTCGAACTCTAAGTGTATCGGCCCTTAGGCTCTTTTAAGTCGGGCCGTTATGGCCTCTAAGGGATGGCTATTATTTCCCTTTTCGGCTTTAAAGACTTAGTGAAATTTTTTATGTTTATGCCTTGGCACGCATCTTTACCCATTGGGTTTTTCGAGGGTTCAGTGTCGATCGGAACCCTTTTGTTTTTAGTGCCTTAGCACAAGTTTGTGTGTAAGTAATTTGATACCTCTTGAGGTTTCTCGAGGGCTGATTTTATCGAAGCCCTTTGATTACTTTGCCGAGGGTAGCCTTTATTTAACCGGTTTTTCGAAGTATTTGAAGGCCTTTAGTTTATGGCTGAAGTCGGACATCTCTGAGCCGCATTATTTCGGCTGTAGCCTTCAGGAACGTCTCTTGGACTTATTTCCCGATATCATTTCGAACTAGTTCGAAATGTTAGTCCCCGAGTGCGATGGCCTTGGCCTTTATGTCGAGGGATGCCTCTTTAAGGTCTTATGAGTTCGAGTTTAGACAACTCGAATATGCTGACTGTCGATGACAGTCCCCGAGTAGTCGATGTGTATTTGTGTTTTGGCCCTTGAGCCGTTTCTCACAGAGAATCACGAGTATGGAGCTCGTATAGTAGAAAATTTCTTCAAAACACAAAGTGTTTAATATAGAAAGAATGCTTCTTTGAATAATTCATACATGCGTACATATTTTGTCATCGGGGCTCATGTTTTGCCATCAGGGCTCGGCTATTATATATGGACACGGTTCTTCTAACCGTTTGGCCCATTACAAAGTTTTCCTATCGAGGCCCTCTTTGGCGTGAAGTATTTTTCGAAAATACAGCCTCCGAGAGCGATGCCCCCCCCAGTATTCGAGGTTGATTGAAAAGAATCCTTGGATACTATTAAATTTTCCTTAGGTAGCACATAGTTTTTGCCTCGTTAAATACCTTGCTGGAAAAACCCATTTGGGATAAAACCCAATCTAAGGAAAAAAGAGTGTAACATGTGCTTTAAAACCTAAGGTCTTCATGTAGAGGGGTGCCCTCGATCGAACATCTGCAGTGAGTTAGTCTCAAATACAAATGGAAAAAGGGAGAAAGTCATACCTTAGCAATAATATCGGTTGAGCAGTGATACATTCCAATTGTTTGACAATTGTTCGCCTTCCATCGTGCTAAGTTTGTAAGATCCTTTTCCGACGACTCCGATGACTCGATATGGTCCTTCCCAATTTGGGCCTTGTTTTCCTTCATTCGAGTATTGAGGGTGACTTTCCTTAGAACTAAGTCCCTGATTCCGAAATGGCGAATGTTGTCCTTTCTATTATAATATCTCCTGATTCTTTGTTTCTGTGCGGCCATCCGAACAAGCGCAGCTTCTCGTTTTTCATCCAACAGCTCGAGGCTAGTGTTCATAGCCTCGTGATTTGATTTCTCCGTTGCATGCCGAAACCTGGTGCTAGGTTCTCCGACCTTGACTGGGATTAGGGCCTCGATGCCATACACCAAGGAGAATGGAGTTGCCCTCGTGCTGGATTTTGATGTCGTTCGGTATGCCCAAAGTACCTCGGGCAGAACTTTCCTCCATTTCCCCTTAACGTCATTCAACCTTTTCTTCAAGTTTTGGATAATAGTCTTGTTCGTGGATGCAGCCTGTCCGTTGGCACTTGGGTGATATGGTGTCGATAAGATCCTCTTTGTTTTGTGCTTTTCGAGGAACTTTGTTACCTTGCTGCCGATGAATTGCTTTCTGTTGTCGCATAAGATCTCAGCGGGTATCCCGAATCGACACACGATGTGATCCCATATGAAGTCTATGACCTCTTTTTCTCTGACCTTCTGGAAGGCCTATTCTTCTACCTATTTAGTTTAGTAGTCAGTCATAAACAAAATGAACTTAGCTTTACCTGGTGTCGTCAGCAGAGGGTCGAGATGTCCATCCCCCACTTCATGAATGGCCACGGGGATAGGACTGAATGGAGTTGTTCTCCGGGCTGATGGATCATCGGCGCAAAGCTTTGGCATTTATCACATTTTTGAACAAAATCCTTAGTGTCTTTATCCATGCTATCCCAGTAGTACCCTGCTCTAATAATTTTGCGAATCAAAGAGTCAGCGCCGAAGTGGTTCCCACAAGTGCCACCGTGGATTTCTCACAGAACATAATCGGTGTCCCCTTGTCCTAAGCATAACGCCAATGGTCCATCGAAGGTCCTCCGGTAAAACGTTCCGTCTTCATCCAATGTGAATCGAGCTGCTTTAGCTCGTAGGGCTCTCGAATCTCTAGAGCTCGAAGGGAGCTTTTCGTGCTTCAAATATTCAACATATTTATTCCTCCAATCCCAAGTCAAATTTGTAGAATTTATCTCGGCATGACCTTCCTCGACCACGGATCTCGATAACTGAAAAACAGTTCTTGGGACAATATCATCTTCTTCGATTGATGACCTCAAATTTGCAAGTGCATCGGCTTCGGCGTTTTGTTCTCGAGGCACGTGATCTAGGGTCCACTCCTTGAAGAGGTGCAATGACACTTCCAATTTGTCCAAACACCTTTCATCCTATCTTCCCGAACCTCGAAGCTTTTGTCTTGGTTCCCCACCAGCAGGTTGGTCTCGATGACCTCTGCCCCCAGGCTCTTAGCTAATTCGAGACCTGCAATCATGGCCTTGTACTCGGCCTCATTGTTAGTCAACCTGGGAGTTTTGATAGATTGTCTATTAATGCAACCCTTAGGCGGTTTCAAAGCTATACTGAGCCCGGACCCTTTCACATTCGAGGCTCCGTCTGTGAAGAGGGTCCATACCCCCGATGACGTACCCAATTTTGGTAGAAGTTCCTTCTCCACTTCGGGTACTAGGGTTGGTGTAAAATCAGCCACGAAATCTACTATAACTTGAGACTTGATAGACGTTCGGGGTTGATATTCAATATTGTACCCGCCAAGTTCGATGGCCCATTTGGCCAATCGGCCAGACAACTCGGGCTTGTGCAAAACATTTCGAAGTGGATAAGTAGTTAACACACATATGGGGTGACATTGGAAATATGGCTTCAATTTTCTAGATGAGCTTATTATTGCAAGTGCTAACTTCTCTAAGTATGGATACCTAGTTTCAACATCTCCTAAGGTTCGACTTACATAATAAACAGGAAATTGTGTACCTTGATCTTCTCGAACGAGTACGCCACTTACCGCAACTTCGGACACATTCAAGTATAAGTATAGTTTCTCATACGCCTTCAAGGTGTGGAGCAGAGGCGAGCTCGGTAAGTATCACTTTAATTCCTACAACGCTAGTTGGCATTCTGGTGTCCACGCGAAATCATTTTTCTTTTTGAGTAAGGAGAAGAACTTGTGACTCCGATCAGACGACCTTGAGATGAATCGGCCCAAAGCAGCTATCCGTCTGATTAGTCGTTGTACGGATTTTACACTGTCCACGACGGTGATGTCTTCGATGGCTTTAAATTTTTTGGGGTTGATCTCGATCGCCCTATTTGACACCATGAAACCCAGGAACTTGCCCGAGCTGACTCCGAAAACACATTTCTCGGGGTTGAGTTTCATGTTGTATTTCCTCACAATCCCGAACGTTTCCTGCAGATGATTCAAATGTCCCTCTACGCGCAGAGACTTAACTAACATGTCGTCAATGTAAACTTCCATTGATTTACCTATCTGTTTCTCGAACATTTTATGACTAGGCATTGTATGTAGCTCCTGCATTTTTTAACCCAGAGGGCATTACATTGTAACAATATGTTCCATACTTGGTGATAAATGAGGTTTTTTCCTGGTCCTCCGGGTTCATCTGAATTTGATTTTACCCGGAGTAGGCATCGAGAAATGTAAGGATCTCATGGCCGGTCGTGGTATCGATCATACGATCGATGTTAGGTAATGGAAAAGATTCTTTAGGGCGTGCCTTGCTTAAATCCTTGTAATCTACGCACATTCTAAGTTTGTTTCCTTTTTTAGGTACTACGACCACATTGGCTAACCATTCGGGGTATTTTACTTCCCTAATAGACCCTATTTTGAGAAGTTTAGTTACATCGGACTGGGGCCTTCTCTTTTGTTTCACTGGCTTAAACCTGGGGTCGAGACTTAGCCGATTTGTTGTTATCTCTGGTGGGATCCCTGTCATGTCTAAATGGTACCAAGCAAAACAATCTATGTTATTGATAAGGAATTGAATGAGTTTTTTTCCTGAGTTCGGGGGTTAATCCCGTTCCCAGGTATACCTTCCGTTCGGGCAGATGCTCGATCAATATCACCTGTTCTAGCTCCTCGACCATTGATTTTATTGCATCTGATTCCTAGGGAACGACAAAAGCTCGAGGTGTAAGGAAATACTCTTCTTCCTTCTCGATTACCTGTTCCTCTAACTCGATCGAGGATGGGGACGGTGATTGCTATTTAGCCATCTGTTTGTCTTTGATGTTCGATTTTTTTGAGGTCGAAGGTGCTGGTGTCGGTGTCAACTCATGAACTGCAAACATTTCCTTTGCTACGTGTTGTTCCCCGTAAACCATTTTCACACCATCTATTGTTGGAAACTTCATCATTTGGTGAAGGGTCGACGGTACCTCCCTTATGTTATGGATCCACGGCCTTCAGAGCAGTGCGTTGTACCTCATCTCACCTTCGATGACATGAAATTGTGTCCTGGATGGTCCCGGCTACGTTCACCCATAGGATTATCTCTCCCTTTGTTGTTTCACTAGCCATGTGAAAACCGTTCAGGACTCGAGATGCGGGTATGATTTGATCTAGCAGTTCGAGCTGCTCTTCGACCCTTGACCTGATTATGTTTGCCGAGCTACCTTGATCCACAAGAACACGTTTAACTTGAATTTATTTAGCAAAATATAAATTACCAAGGCGTCATTGTGTGGCTGAGAGAGGCCTTCTGTATCCTCATCATTGAAAGTAAGGGTGCCTTCGGGAATGTAGTCTCGGGTCCGCTTCTCCCTTGTGATCGACACTTTGGTGCGTTTGAAGACAGGTCCTTGTGGGATGTCGACCTCACCAACGATCGTGTGTATGACATGCTGAGGCTCTTCTTATTCATTGTTTCTATTGATGTCTCTTTCCCTGAAGTGATTTTTGACTCTGTCACTGAGGAACCCTCGGAGGTGGCCTTCGTTAAATAATTGAGCTACTTCCTCTCTCAATTGTCTGCAGTCTTCGGTCCTGTGGCCATGTGTGCCACGGTATTTGCACATCAAGTTAGGATTCCTCTGAGAAGGGTCAGTTTGTATAAGTCTAGGCCACATGGTGTCTTTAATCCTTCCAATGGCCGGAACGATACCCGAGGCATCGACGCTGAAGTTGTACTCCGATAATCGAGGTGCTTCTGGGGGATCGGTGTACTTATCAAATCCATTCTTACTCATGAGTCCCCGACAATTTTTCCCTCGATTATTTCTTCGATCATTCCGGGGAGGATTGCGTCCCGAACTGTTGTTTCTTCGATCTGCGACACATTGCTGGTACTGTTATCTGTTTGACCTCTATTCTATGTCGGTATCCCTCAAGGCTTTTACCGCCAATCTGTTCAGGTGAACTGACCCCGAGGAGGTTCCAGTTGGTCATCCTCGACCCTGATCTTTGATTGATAACGATTATGTACGTCTGCCCATGTAACAGCAGGATATTCAATCAGATTTTTCTTCAACTGTCGTGACGCTATCGAACTTCGTTCATTCAACCCTTGTGTGAAAGCTTGAACATTCCAACCATCCGTAACTGGTGGTTACTCCATTCTCTCCATTTGGAATCGGGACACGAACTCCCTCAGCATCTCGTTGTCTCTTTGTCTTATCTTGAAAACATCTGAATTCCTCGTTGCAACTTTTATGGCCCCGGCCTGCGCCTTCAAAAAAGAATCAGCTAACATGGCAAGTTGTGATACCAAATCATTGCTCCCTTTGATAGGGTTTCCCCAAATTTTTTCAACAATACGGACTCGATCTCATCGTCTTCTAATTCATTCCCTTTTATATCGCATGTGTACGTAGTGATATGTTCGTTAGGATCGGTGGTCCCGTTATATTTAGGTATGTCCGACATACGGAACTTCTTTGGAATAGGCTTCGGGGCCGCTCTCGGGGGAAAAGGCTTCTGCACGAACTTTTTGGAGTCCAAACCCTTTAAAATCGGAGGTTCCCTTGGTATTTGAACGACTCGGGAGTTGTATGTCTCCACCTTTTTGTCATTATCTTCGATCATTTTTTCTCATGACTTGATTATTTTGGTGAGCTTTTCGAGCATTTTCATGATTGTAGGATCAGTCCCCGATTCATTACCGTTCGACCTTTCCAGCACCGGCTCAGTAGGGCAAGTGATTTTTGGTTCAACCACACTTGGAATTTTTTGTTGACTTTGTATCTAAGCGATATCAACCTGCTGAGCTTGTAGCATTTTGAAGATTACCTGGAGGCTAACTCCCCCATCTCCTAGACCCTGTGTTCCTTGACCACCAGGTCAGACCTCCCCGTGTACGCTTCCTCCGAGGTTTGCACCCAAGTCCGCATTCAAAGCAATGTGCGAACTAATATCGACTGGTTCCGCAATAGGCATAACCCTGGGGTTAAGTGGTGGTACACCGGTCCTTGGAGCAACTGCCTCGTTTTCCCCATGAAATACAAGGCCATCATTGCTGTGTACGGGTGTATTTTGTGAGTTTGACATGTTTTAACCTGAAAACAAAGAATCTTTAACAAGAACAAGTGTGAAAATAATGTGTGTTATCAAAAATCAGCACTGAAACAACCACTATTATATTTAGGCCCCACGGTGGGCACCAAACATTTTACCCTAAAATCTGAGTAACAATTAAATTTGTGTTGAGGTCTTAAAGATACGTGATCGTACAATACTAATTGATAAACAAGAAGACAAACGTATAAGTTAAGTGATCAAGCTAGTTCAAACCTATGTATGAGCAAGTCTCGGCCTCGAGCTGTGAGGGCCTCGAGGTACACTAATATGAACAGTAAATAAAGGACAATAAAGCTAAGGAACAATTCTGATGAAAGATGATTGAAAAGGTAAGAGTGTATATTCTTTGCCAATGATTGATGATATTTACAAATGAATGGGCTCCCCTTTATATAATAGGGGAGTCCTAAATAAGGTACATTTCCATTTCTAGTAAGGAATCTAATTGTACAGCTGTCTAACCACCTAGTACGAATTCGTACAAATCCGTTCCGGAATTCACGCCTTGATCTTTGTGTCATTGTGGGAATCTCTTCCATTATGTTACAAACCCATAACGGCATTATCTCGGGGTAGGTCATACTCGGCCCCACTATTCATTGTGCGCTTCGGTCCTTGGCCCTTATACTCCGTCATCAGGCTCAAGCTCGATCTACTGAGCTTGCTTGGTCCATTCTGAACTCGGGCTCGGAGTGACTCCTCGAACCCATAAAATCGGACGTATCTGATATCGACCGTATACAAACAAGTATAGATAGATTTAGAGCCTAGCCTTTTGTCTCAAAGTTCACAGCGTCTAAATTCCAGATCTTTTACTGCTTTTAGCAAGTTCTACGACTTTTACTTTTATCAGTAGTGGACAAAGTTTGGCCAACAGGTGATCCCAGAGAGGGTGCTCTATGTTTACTCCCAGCAAGTTATTACTGTTTACTTGTAATGATCACTTTAAGCAACTTTTACTAAAATGATTATGGTTTTGAACGTCAAGTTACCCTTATGAAGCATCTAAATACTTTCAGATGATTATCCGAAAAATTGTATGCTAGGATTATGTTCAAACAAAAACTAGCTTAGCAACTTTTGCCGAAACCTAAGAACAATCTAAACCATAACACTATCGGTGAAAAAATGCTTCATAAATCACATTAAAATCCCATGTGGAAACTAATGCTCTTTTTGGTTCTGGGAGAAAAAGGGAAATAGCGTAACCTCTCTACTTTTGACAGACAAGGGTAAAATCTATATACATACTATCCTCCTCAGACTTTTGTTGGTTTGAGGAGAAAAGAGGAAACAAGAGGGAAAGTATAGGTGACCACATGTTATTTCCCTTTTTTATGATGTAAAATTGAAGGCGATGAGCCATGTCACTCTTTTCAATATCTTAAAATTCTGAAGAAAGGAGAAAGTAAATGTAAGTTAGCTACCTTCTGATGTTCCAAATAATCAAAGAGGAAGAAGAAAAATATACTTCTCCTAATGAAATAAACTCTCCTCCAAGGCTTCACCCTTCCCCTAATCTTCCTTGAACCAAAGATATGTGAGGTTAAGAGAGACAGAACTTAACAACTCGCGTACGAATTGTTTGTTTTCCTTTTCAATTTTTGACTGTATAACCGCTATTTTTTTGTGTGTATGTATGTATATATATATATATATATATATATATATATATATTGTATGTTATATACAAAAAAATATATAAATTTTTTGTTTACCCTTAAAATCGGATAACAACTAAACTTATAATGTGGTTTTAAGGACACGTGATTTCACCTAATACCAATTGATAAATATGAAGATTAGCAATAGAAATTAATAATAAGATAAAGCAAACCAGTGTTGAAACATAATTCAGCCCTAGAGTTAAAGTGCCCTCGAACTGGTCGATACCAAAATAGTTACGAAATAAACAAGTTGATGAACAAGAGTATAAGCTAAAGAGAAAGTGTTATATTTTTTTGATATGTGTGAACAATGTGTCTTACAAATGATTAAAATTTCCCTTTATATAGTAGAATTCTACTTATGGTATAACTCTATTATAGAAGGAAATCCCATGATTAGCTAATTAACCGTTCTGATTTGATCAGTTCCGAGATTTTCGCCATGATCTCCACTCCTTTTGAATATAGATAGGGTTGCCTATCAATCGAAAACCGCTGGTAGAATAAATCTACCCGGAGCCTCCGCTGGTATAATGAATAAGTACGGGCTTTTTTCTCCTACAACCTATCTTTCTACTCTTTCTTTTTCGTCTGAAGGCACAGACAGGCCTATGATCGATCTATGTGAAAGTTCTTTTTTCTGAATTTATTCTTCCCTGGTCTTGGTCTGAAAATAAAGAAAGGTCTTTCAAATTAAACTCAATTTTGGTTCGTTACAAAATTCATTGATTAAAGTTAAGAACTCGTCAATTTCCGTTGATAATGGTTTTTTATCAACCGCATCCATTTTTTGTTCAAATTCTTGGTTATCAGTATTCGGAAGAAAGATAATATGAATCCTATTTATTCTAACTCTCTCTAACATTAGAGAGCATTTTTTGGAGTGACAATAAGGGTATCCTTCTTTTTATCATTTTCCAAAAAGTTGATAAACTTGGCGGGTATGTAAAAGATATTCTTTGTTTTCCATCACTTTTACATGTGTCAAAAAAATATTGTGACATTTTCGTTCTTACGGCCTGTTCAAATCGATTATTCTTTATATAGCGAAATGGTCGATTCGATCGATTATAATCGAAAAGAAGACTTACAAGAGGTTGTTGAAACCAGAAGAGGTCTTTATTTTTATTTTTTTATCAAGCAGTTGCAATTTAAAAATTTCTGAATTCCCCGTGTTGTTATTATTCAGATAAGAATCCTCATAATTTCACGATAACTGAAGAGGGTATGCGACAACTTTTATAAGACTATAGACTTGGAAGGCATTCTCAGTTCGCAATAACACAGTCTTAGGGTCACTACGAGATGGACTCGTCCCTCTTTCCTTGGCTCTTCTCGCTCGTCGACGCCTCGTCGGGATAAAAAAGCAAGGGTTTCATCCTCTACTTATGGGAATACTACTTCGAGAAATGCTGCTTCAGGATAAACTAGATATGTTGCGAGAGAAACTGGATATTTTCCTATGGCTTGGACCCTTTCACTCGAGAACTCAAAGGGGGGAAGGAATTCTTCAATATAGTCACAAGAAGGTGGTCTACGAGACCATTAGATCCCTAGAAAGAGGAACAACTAAGAAGAGAGGGGTATAAAAGAGTGAAAGGAATGTCTTCGATCTGGATCTTGTTCCCTGTAGGTTTCTAGCATGCTAGGAACCAATCACAGATATGTCGCCTTTCTGTTATTATGCTATCTTTGATTTCGCTCGACATTTGTCTCATTTGGTCTCGGTCTCTACTGGCCTCGATCTCAACAGGTACCTCGAATCCAAAACTTGGTACCTCATCCCCGTTCTTTGTCTGATCCACGGCGAGGCCATCTTTGATGCAACTTCATGGCCTCGGTCAAATAGTAAGATCGGGTGGGCCCGATTTTAATCGTATACAACTAATCCCCTTATTTTTTGGAGTGTAATGATAAGAAATGAATTGACCCTTCGATTTTTACATCGACCTATCATGACGTCACCCTCGTGACGTAAGCGATGGAAGTGACTGAAATGTCCCATCGGTACAGTTCCCCAAGTTATTAATGTGTGTTAGCTGGTGGTCGGACACTAGTGCCCTTGAACCGTCACCGTGAATCCAATAAATAGGCCTTTTTTTACACTCTTTCAAACTTTTACCTTCAACCTTCTCTAATCTCCAAAGCTTTTCACATCTTCTAAGTTCTTCATCTGCAAATCTATGATTTTCACTGCTATCCTCTTCTTAGAACAATATCTTCATCTATATTTAACTTCAAATCCAAATGGCAAAAACATCAAAAATTGTTCCCCAAAAGGAAAGTGCTTCTTCATCACGGTCGGCCGGCGACAAAACACCGATGGAGCCACGCCATGAGGAGTATGTTCCCCGGGGGGTGCGTCCTCACTTCTGACTTTAAGATCGAGAAAACTCCGTCGGTCCCTAGTCGATGCGAACCAATGTCAAGGTATATATGTTTGATAACTGAGGACTTTCTCAAGCAGGTGAAGAAAGACTACAACTGGGAAGGAAAAGAGGTAGTGATTCCGGCCCCCGAAGAAGACATCACTACCCACGTGAAAGGGTTTCTGAGTGTTTACACTTACCCTTTCACGCTGGGCCCCCTCGATCCTATTATCGTCAATTTCTACCGCAAGTATCAAATAACCCTGGGCCAAATCTATCCCTCCTTTTGGCAGATTGTTATTCTACTCCAATTTTTCGCGAGCAAAGTTGAGGGGATGCCTTTCACCCTCGATCACTTCATCAGGTTTATAGCCCCCGTCTTTATTGAGGAGGGTTGATAAAACTATAGCGTCAGGATACCAAGGTAATTTTCTCGAGCATAGATAAGGACAAGGATCGAGGATGGATGGGCCGATTCGTTCGAGTGAGGACTTCCGACCTAATCCCAACCGAGAAGATGCCATTTCCTATGAAGCGTAAGTACAATCCCACTGTTAGCTTCCATTTATTGATTTGTTCCCTTCGCTTCTTCTCATCGATATCTTTTTCCATGAAGTAGCGGTTGCTTGGATGCCCGGTGCAATTCCTAACCTCGATAGCTGGGTTCAGAAACTGGCCTCGACTTTCTTTGTATGCTGAGCGCTCATGGCGTGATCTAGAAAAGGGCCGATGGGAGGCCAAAAATCATTGTGAGCCCCCTTTAACGCATTTGATGATTTTTGTTAAAATGTCTCTTACTTAATTTCCTTTCATACAGGCCTCAGCAAAGATGCTGTCATGAGGCCCCCGTCTGGTGAGGAGGAGACTTCGACCCCGGTCCCGAAACTGGCGAAGGATAAGAAGAGGAAAGGACCTCAAGCTCCGAGAATTCAAAGCCCAAGAAAAATTTGGCTCGTAAGCCGAATAAAGACATTGTCGCCCTGCCTGCAGAGGTACTTCGCTGCCTAAGAGAGGAAGAAGAAGAAGAAGACGACGGCTCCGAACTGGTGGCTCGAGTGAAGAGGAACACTGAGGCCTCAAAGGTCGCTGAGTCGGTGGGGGTTGAAGAGATTCCACCTCGATCCGAGGGTTTCTTAAAAAAGGACTCGGGCGAAGTCCCCGAGTTATCAAAGACTGAAGATTCTTCTCATTGAAATGATCAAACGGCGGGCATGTCTGAAGGGGCCAGCTCTGAGGTCCTTCGAAGTGAAGAGAATGCCCCAAGTGACCTACTTGGGGCAATAGAAATTGGGGACTCGCTGACTCTCCCTTCATTTTTCGAGGAGGCAATTCGGTAGGCCCAAGATATGAGGACTCCCGATGTAGAAGGAGCCCACGGAAGGGAGGACCCCTTCCATGATTACTTTACCGGGGTCGAAGACGCTACCTGCCTGAGCGAAGCATCGAGTCTCTTTGATGAGGCTCAACAAGCCCTGAATCGGGCAAGTCTCAACTCCCGTTGTCGTTATCGCACTTATGTTTATTTCTTCTTTTCCTGTCTAATTTCCTTTCTTATTTTCGTAAAGGCCTTGGCACTCTATCAGGAGGCATTTTCCAAATCTTGAGCAGAACTAAGTCGATGTGAGGCCGATTTTCAAGGGCTCAAGGAGGAGAGAAATTCCCTCAAACTTCTCAGTGGGAAAAAATAATAAGAGATCAAGGAGCTCTGAGCCGAGTTGGCCACGACTCACAAAGATCAGACCGACCTGATTGAGCAGGTAATGAAAATCTTAGAAGCTCATGGCATCAGTTCGGGGACGATGGCTAATACTTCAATCTCACAGGTTCAGCAGAAGGTTGAGAGGATCGAGCATTTCCGTGAGGAGGTCAATATGATAAAGGTGGAGACTTTGGGGTGGAAACAAAATATGGACTGCCTTGCTTCAGAGAAGGAGGCTGCTCGAGCCCAATTGTCATCGGCCGAAAGTCAACTTTAGGGTATGAAGGAGAAGAGCTCAGCCCAGGCAAAGAAAATAGAGGAGCTTGAGACTCGGTTAACCACCGAACTTGTAAAGGCAAAATCTGAGGCGGAAAAGGTTAAGGCCGATGCGGAGGAAATCATCACCGTCTATCGGTCTGATGCTATAGCTGCTCAAGCCCAAGCAAGAGAAGTTGTCGAGGTCGCCCAAACTCGGGCACAGTGGGTTGTCGAACTCTCCAAGTGCCAATCTCGGAGAGAAACCCTCGAGGAGATCCATGCTCGGTGTTTTGATCTTACTGATGAGATACAAAAGGCCAAAGAGCATGAATACGATGCTATTGCACTGACCTCCTCCGATGATGATGATGATGACACCGAGAGTGGGTCAGAGAGCGGGGGGACCCAGGTGGAGAAGAAGCTTCCCCCGAGAATAGTAAGGAACCTTAGGATTTTTCTTTGTTTTGATCTCTTGTGTAGGACCCTGATCGGTCCTAATATCTTCACATTTATATAAAAGATCTCTTTTCTCTCTGATTTGTCTTTATTTCATTTCCTGCCTTATGAAAATTTTGTTTCGTTCATGACTTATGAAAATTTTATTTTATCCATACCTTATGAAGATTTTGTTTACAAGTTCGAAACTTAGGCAATTTGACCGAAGTTGGACTAGTGTAGTCTTTATAATCGAGTGGGTACTTTCTCGAACTCGAAGTAGGGTGACCCTTAGGTTTTAGTTGAGTGAGGATGATTTCTCGAACTCAGAAATTAAATATCCCTTAGGCTCTTGAATTAGGCCGATATGGCTTTAAAAAAGAATGGAATTTCCCCCCTTATCGGCTTGAAAAGTTTATTGTTTAATAATATAAATATGTTATGTCTTAGAATTAAATAAGGAATTTGCTCGAGAGTTTAGTTCCGTACCCATGAGGGGTTTTGAGGGTCGATATTATCGAGACCTTTTGTTTCGCAATGCCTTAGCATAAAATAAAGAATTTGTTCGAGAGTTCGAACGACTTTGCACCCATTAGGGTTTTCGAGGGTCGATATCATCGAGACCCTTAGTAATTCAGCGGAGGGTAGCCTTTTTAACCGGTTTAGGCCTGTTTTATAACAGAAATCGGACGTCTTCGAACCGTGTTAATTTGGCCGTAGCCTTTAGCTTGGTATTTTCCTTTTGGACTTGTTTCCCTATTATACTTCGAACTTGTTCGATGTATTAGTCCCCGAGTGGTGTGGTCGTGGCTGATAAAATCGAGGGTTGCCTTCTTAAGGTCTTACGATCTCGAGGTTTTAGTAATTCGATCATGTCAATTTTTAGGCGAGTGTGTGGTCAATTGTTCGAACTTTAGTTGTGATTGAACCTTAAGCCAGTTTCCACAATAGATCACAAGTACGAAATTGTAAAGTAAAAAATTCTCTAAGGCATGAAATACCTGGAAAGGAAAAATACTTCTTTCAAAAGATTATACATGCGTACATATTTTCCATTAGGGCTAGAGTAATCTACATGGGCATGGTTCGTTCAACCGTTTGACCCTTACAAAATTTATCTATCGAGACTTTGTTGACACGAAGTACTTTTCTTATAACATTCGAGGGTTATGCCCCCCAGTATTCGAGGTTGATTGTAAAGAAGCCTCGAATACTATTGAATTTCTCTAAGTTAGCACGAACAATGGTTGCCTCGTTAAAAACCTCGCCGGAAAAACCCATTTGGGACAAAAACCGGTCTAAGGGAAAAAAGTGCAACGCGTGCTTTCAGACCTAAGGACTTTGTGTTGAATAATCCCTCGATGTATTCGATTGAATACGTGTAATCGGTTAATATAAAATATAAATAAAGATGGAGAAGGTCATACCTAGCAGTAATATCGTTTGAGGAGTGATATTTTCCAATAACTTGGTAATTGCTCGCCGTTTACAAGTTTGTAGGAACCTTTTCCGACGATATCGAGGACCTGATACGGTCCCTCCCAGTTCGGGCCAAGTTTTCCTTCGTTTGGGTTTTGAGTATCATTAGTGACTTATCTCAGAACTAAGTCCCCGATTTTAAAGTGTCGAATATTGGCTCTTCGATTGTTATATCTTTTGATCCGCTGTTTCTGTGCGGCCATTCGAACGAGGGTGGATTCCCATCTTTCGTCGAGCAATTCGAGGCGTGTATTCATAGCCTCGTGATTTGACTCTTCTATTTCATATCAAAACCTAAATCTAGGTTGCCCTACTTCGACCGGGATCGGATCTTCGGCACCATAGACTAAAGAGAACGGGGTTGCCCCCGTACTGGATTTTGACGTTGTACAATATGCCCAAGGACCTCGGGAAATATTTCTCTCCATTTTCCTTTGACGTCGATCAATCTTTCTTCATTTTTAATGATGGTCTTGTTTGTTGATTCGGTTTGTCCATTTGGAGGACCTCGAGATGAATCTTCCCAGGGTGGCTATGCGCCCCCGTTAACCTCTGCACGACCTTAAGTTGTCTACTACCGCAATTTCCTTGATAGATTTTATTTGTTCGGGGTTGATATTGATGCCTCTATTGGATACCATGAATCCAAGAAACTTGCCAGAGCCGACCCCGAACGCACATATCTCTGGGTTGAGCTTCATGTTGTACTTCTTCAGTATATCGAAAGTTTCTTGGAAATGCTTCAAATGGTCCTTTGCTCGCATGGACTTAACTAACATGTCATCAATATAAACCTCCATTGATTTTCCTATTTGTTCTTTGAATATCCGATTTACTAGGTGTTGATAAGTTGCACTAGCATCTTTTTGTCCGAATGGCATTACATTATAGCAGTAGGTGTCGTACTTAGTGATAAACGAGGTCTTCTCTTGATCTTTCGGGTTCATCTGTATTTGGTTGTACCCAGAATAAGCATTGAGAAAATTGAGAATTTTGTGGCCGGCCGTGGCATCGATCATGCGACCTATATTAGACAAAGTAAAAGAATCCTCGGGACATGCTTTATTTAGGTCTTTGTAATCTACACACATTCTGAGTTTGTTTCCCTTCTTAGGGACTACTACTACATTTTCTAACCATTCGGGATATTTTACTTCCTGAATGGACCCTATTTTAAGAAGTTTGGTTACCTCGTCTTTGACGAAGGCATACTTGACCTCGGACTGGAGTCTTCTTTTTTGCTTCACCGGATAAAATTTTGAATCCAAGCTAATTTTATGAGTGGTGATTTCCGGTGGGATCCCTGTCATATCGGGATGGGACCAAGCAAATCAATTCATGTTAGTTTTAAGGAATTGAATAAGTTTTCCCCTAAGCTTGGGGCTAGCCCCGTTCCCAGGTATACCTTTCGTCCGGGATGATGTTCGGTCAATGTGACTTGTTCCAGATTTTCGATCGTTAACTTGGTGGCGTCGGAATCATCAGGGACTATGAAGGATCGAGGGACACCTTAGTCATCATCCTCATCAGTCCCCTGCTTCTCTGGTTGAGTCGGGGCCGGTGTCTGTGGTTGCTATTTGGCCTATTTTTTTCCCTTTGAACCTGATCTTTTTGTTGATGAGAGTGACAATATTGGTATTACTTTGTCGACTGGAAACATTTCCTTGGTGGAGGGTTGCTCCCCGTAGACTGTTTTAAATCCCTCTAGTGTCGAGAACTTCAGAACCTTGTAAAGGGTCGAGGGTACTGCCCTTATGTTACAGATCCATGGCCTCCCGAACAGGGCATCATACCTCATATCACCCTCGATTACATGGAACTTCGTCTCTTGGATGGTCCCCGCTATGTTTACTGGAAATTTATCTTGTCTTTAGTGATTTCACATGCCACGTTGAGGCCGTTAAGGACTCTGGCCGGGGGCACAACTTGATCCTGTAGGCCGAGTTGTTCTACAACTCTTGATCGAATGATGTTGGCCGAGCTACCTGGATCAATCAAAACACATTTAACTTGAGTCTTATACATAAGTACAGATATTACCAATGCGTCGTTATGGAGCTGCACGATCCCCTCTGCATCCTCGTCATTGATAGACAAGGTTCCTCTGGTACGTATCCCGAGTTTGCTTCTCCCTTGTGATCGACACCTTGGTGCATTTAAATACTGGTCCTTGAGAAATATCTACCCCTCCAACAATCATGTGGATCATGTGTTGTGTATCTTCTTGATTGTTCTGTCTATTTGAATCTTTGTTTATGAAGTGGTTCTTGGCCCGATCGCTTAAGAATTCCCGAAGGTTCCCCTCGTTGAACAACCGGGCTACTTCCTCCCTTAGCTATCTGCAATCTTCTGTCATGTGGCCATGGGTGCCATGGTACTTGCATATTTGATTGGGATTTCTCTGGGCTGGATCGGTCTACAGAGGTCGAGGCCATCTAGTATCTTTGACAGTTGTGTATTTGATCAAGTTCTGCTTTAATTGTTGTGAAGCCACTGAGCTTCGTACGTTTAATCCTTGAGTGAAGTTCTGAACGGACCAATCATCGGCAACTGGAGGTAGATATATACGTTCCATCCGGAATCGAGACACAAACTCTCTGAGCATCTTGTTATCTTTTCACTTTACCTTGAAGAGGTTCGACTTCCTAGTCTTGACCTTTATAGTTCCGGCGTGTTCTTTAACAAAGGAATATGCAAGCATGGCAAAATAATCAATGGAGTTGGGTGGAAAATTATGGTACCATATCATCGCTCCTTTTGGTAAGGTCTCCCCGAATTCTTCCAACAATACAGACTCAATCTCATCGTCCTCCATATCGTTCCCCTTAATTGCACATGTGTAAGAAGTGACATGCTCGTTAGGGTCGGTCGTTTCATTGTACTTGGGAATTTTTGGCATGCAGAACTTATTGGTAATTGGTTTAGGAGTCGTGCTCGAGGGGAAGAGCTTTTTCACGGACTTCTTTGAATCCAAACCCTTCAAAATCGTTGGTGCTCCTGGAATTTGATCAACTCTAGAGTTATAGGTTTCCACCTTTTTTGTCATTTGCTTCAATCTGGTTCTTCCCCAATTCAACTCGCTTTGTAAGATCCTCAAGCATCTTCATGATAGCGGGGTCGGTCCTTGGTTCATTTTGGTATGATCTTCTTAACACCGATTTGGCCCTATGAACAACTTCCTGCAATGGCTCGGGCTCGACCCTGCTTGGTGCATGGTTCTGGTTCTGGAGTTGTGCTATTGCAGCTTGTTGAGCCTACAAAATTTTGAATATCACTCGAAGGCTCATCCCGCCTTCTTCGCAACCCTGCGTGCTCTGACCGGCTTATCGACAGCTCTGCGGACGCTATTCTCGGGGTCGACGGCCAAATTTGCGTTAGTGGCAATGTCGGAACTGACGTTGATTGGGTCTACGACCAAGACTCCATCGAGGTCAGCTGGAGGTACTTCATTTCCTGGGGTGGATATGTTGTTGTTCTCGCCGTGGAAACCAAGTCCATTGTCTATGTGTGTGGGTGCTGCTTGAGAGTTTGACATGTTGATCCTGGAACCAAAGGTTCTCACAAGAACAAGTATAAAATAGTGTGTGTTACGAAAGTTAGTACTAGGCAAACACTATTATACCCTAAAAACGGATAACAATTGAATTTATATGCGGTTTTAAGGACACATGATTTCACTTGGAACAAACAGAAAAATATGTAAATTGATATTAAAATTAACTGTAAGGAAAAAATAAAGATGTTTACCCCTTAAAATGGATAACAATTAAACTTATAAGTGGTTTTAAGGACACGTGATTTCACTTAATACCAATTGATAAATATGATGATTAATAATAGAAATAAACAATAAAGTGAAGTAAACTAGTGTTGAAATGTAATTCAGCCCTCGAGCTAGAGTGTCGTCGAACTGACTGATACCAGAATAATGAAGTATAAAGAAAGTTGATGAAGAAGAGAATATAAGCGAGAAAGAGTGTTATATTTCTTTGATATGATACAATTCTAATTACAGAAGGGAATCCCTTGATTAGCTAAATAGCTGTTCCTGATTTGATCCGTTCCGAGATTTCCGCCATGATCTTTGACCAGTCACGGATATCTCGCCTTTTGTTATTACGCTATCTTCGGTCTTACTCGATGTCTACCTTGTTTGGTCTCGATCTCGACAGGTACCTCAAATCCCGAACTCGGTGCCTTGTCCTCGTACCTCGATGTGATCTACTACGGGGCTGATCTACGATAAATCTCCCTAGTCTCGGTCAATCAGTAAAATCGGGCGGGCTCTATTTTAACCGTATACAGATAGTCCCCTCGTTTTTTGGAGTGTAATGACAAGAAACGAACTGAGCCTTCGATCTTTACCTCGACATGTCATGACGTCATCTCCGTAACGTAAGCGACATAGGTGACCAAAATATCCCGTCGGTACAGTTCCCCAGGTTATTAATGTGTGTCAGTTGACGGTCGTCCACTAGCAACTTTGAACCGTCGCCATGAAACCCATAAATAGGCCTCTTTTCCAATCTTTCAAACCTTACTTTCAACCTTTTCTGTTCTAGCCTTCAAAGTTCTTTGCATTTTTTCAAGTTCTTCATCTGCAGATCTTCAAATTTCAACGTTAACATCTTCTTAAAACACCAAATCTCTTCATCTTCATCTTTCTTTAACTTAATAACCTAATGGAAAAAACGTCAAAGACTGTTCCACAAAAGGAGACCGCTTCATCCTCTCAGCCCGCCAGCGGGAAAACACCGGTGGAGCCACGTCTTGTGGAATGTATTCTTGGGGGGTGCATTATCAGCTCCAATTTCAAGATCGAGAAAACCTCGTCAGTCCATGGTCGTTGCGAGCCGGCATCGAGATACATATGCTTGATACCTAAGAGCTTCCTCAAGAAAGTGAAGAAGGATTGTAACTGGAAGAATAAAGAGGTCGTGATACCGGCCCCTAAGGAAGATATTACCACCCACGTGGAAGGATTCTTGAGTGTTTACACTTATCCTTTCACGTTAGGTCCCCTCGACCCAAGTGACCCTTGTTCAGATTCATCCCTCCTTCTGGAGGTTTGATATATTGCTCCGATTTTTCTCTAGCAAAGTCGATGGGCTCCCCTCACCCTCGACCACCTCATCAGGTTATACATCCCCTGACTTTAACGAGGTGGGATAATAAATCTCCAGCATCGAGCCACTAAAGTTTTAATCTCTAGCATAGACAAGGAAAAGGATCAAGGCTGGATGGGTTAATTCGTCAGGGTGAAGACCACGGGCCTAATTTCGGCCGAGAAGATGCCATTCCCCGAGAGGTGGAATATGAAACGTTAGTACGATCCCATTATTAGTTTCTATTTGCTATTTTGCTTCTCTGCTTTCTCTTATCGATGTTTTTTTTATGTAGCCATTTCCTGGATGCCCGGTGCCACCCTAACCTTGAGAGATGGGTCAGGGATCTAGTCTCAACCTCAGCGTATGTTGAACACGCATGGCGCGACTTATTGAAAGGCCGATGGGAAGCCAAAAATCATGGTAATCCCCTTTCATGTATTTGATAATTTTGTTAAAATGTTCTTCCCATACTTATTCAATTTCTTTTCCTGCAGGTCACGGCAAAGATGCAATCACGAGGCCCTCATCTGGTGAGGAAGAGACTTCAATTCCGGTCCCGAAGCTGGTGAAGGAGATAAAGAGAAAAAGGACCTCAACCTCTAAGGATCCGGAGCCCAAGAAAAGAGTGGCTCGAAAGCCGAAAAAATATACCGTCCCCCTGCCTGTGGAGACACTTCAACTCCTAAGAAAGGAAGAATAAGAAGAAGAAGAAGACGGCTCCGGGTTGGTGGCCCGAGTAAAGATGAGCAGTGAGGCTCAAAAGACCTCCAAACCGGTAGTTGCCAAAAATATGCCGCCCCGAGCTGACGGGGCCTTGGGAATAGACTCGAGTGGAATCCCCGAGTTGGCAAAGGCTCAAGATGCCTCATCTCGAGGCAAAAAGTAGTGGAATCGATTGTGGAGGTCAGTTTGAGGCTCCCCTAGATGAAAAGAATGCCCCAAGAGACCCACTTGGGTCAATAGAAATTGGAGACTCGCCATTTCTCCCTTCATTTTCCGAGGAGACAATTCGGGAGGCCCAATCCATGAAGATTCCCGACGTAGAAGGAGCCCATGGAGGGGAAGACCCCTTCCTTGGTTATTTTACCGCGATCGAGGATCTTGTCGGTCTGAGTGACTTGGAATTACCGAGGAAGGATCCGGGTGGGACATCTTCAAGTTTCAAACTGACCAATCAGTTCTCGGCCCCTAGCGTCTGTCATGGGACCAAACAGACAATTGTCATCTCCATACCAGAGGATGCATGAATTTTTGCCGCCCTCGTAGGGGTGGCCAGTTATCTTTGGGGTCTGGTCACGGGGGAAGACCAGGCCCTAATGGATGAAGTGGAGGTCCGTGTCTTTTCAATTAAGCACAAAAAGCCTTGAATCGGGTAAGCCTTAACTTCCCTTATTGGTATCATACTTGCATTTTTCTTCTTTGTCTAATTTCTTTCTCTCATCTGTGTAGACCTTGGTGCTTCATCATGAAGAATTTTCTAAGTCTCGAGCTAAGCTGATTCGGTACGAGGCCGACATTCAAAGGCTTACCGAGGAGATTAATGCCATTAAACTTCTCAGTGGGCAAAAAGAAGAAAAGATTAAGGACCTCCGAGCTGAGTTATCTGTGGCTCATAAAGAACAAACCGGCCTGATTGATCATGTAAATAAAATCTTAGAAGCTCATGGCATCGGTTCGGGAATGATGGCTAACAATTCAATCTCACAGGTCCACCTGAAGCTCGAGATAAATAATCGAGTAGCTTCGTAGAGAGGTCAATACGGTGAAGGCGGAGACTTTGGGATGGAAGCAAAATATGGACCACCTTGCCTCAGAGAAGGAGGTTGATCGAGCCCAGCTGTCATCGGCTGAAAGTCAGCTTCAGGGAATGAAAGAGAAGATCTTGGAACATGCCGAGAAGGCTAATGTGGAGGCGATCGTGGTCGTCTACCGGTTTGATGCTAAAGCTGCTCAAGCCCAAGCAAAGAAAACTATTGAGGCTGCTCAAAATCAAGCATATTAGGTTGCTGAGCTCACCAAGTTCCAATCTTGGAGGGAAGCCCTCGAGCAGATTCATGCTCGAGGCTTCGATCCCACTGTTGAGATAAAAATACCAAAGAGTTCGAAGCCGATTCTAAGGCACTGGCCTCCTCCGATGATGATGATGATGATGCCTGGAGCGAGAGCAAGTCCGAGAGTGGGGGGACCCTGTTGAGAAGAAGCTGCCCCCGAAGATAGTTAGGAACTTTAAGATTTTTTCATTTTTGATATTTTGTGTAGGATCCTGATCGTACCTTGTAAGTATCCTTTCATATATATAAATATCCCGACTTTTCTTTATTTCATTTTCTGCCTTAGGAAAATTTTGTTCCTAAGTTCGAGGCTTAGGCAATTTTTGCACGAAATCAAACTAGTGTCGAGTGAGTGCTTGCTCGAACTCGAAGTAGAGTAACCCTTAGGTTTTATTTGAGTGAGGATGATTTTTCGAACTCAAAATAAAAAACAGCCCTTAGGCTTGTTTATTAGGCCGATGTGGCCTTTGTATAAAAAATGGCTTTTCCCCCCTTTTGGCTTAAAAATTTTATTATTAATCATATAAATTTGTTATGACTAGCATGAGATAAGGAATTGTTCGAGGGTTCGAACAAATCTATACCCATTAGGGTCGATATTATCGAAACCCCTTGGTAATGTTTTGTTGTTCCTTAACACGATATAAGGAGTTGTTCGAGAGTTCGAACAATTTAGGGTTTTTCGAGGGTTGATATTATCGAAACCCTTTGATATTTTTGCCGAGGGCCTTTTTAACTGGTTTTATGAAAATATTCGAAGGCATGTTTTTACAGAATCGGACGTCTCTGAATCGTCTTAATTCCGTTGTAGCCTTTTATTTTGGATTTTCCTCTTAGGTTTATTTTCCCGTTTCATTTCGAGCTTGCTTCAAGTGTCAGTCCTCGAGTGGGGTAGTCCCTGAATAGGGTGGCCGTGGCCTATAAAAATTGAGGATTGTTTTTAAGGTCTTATAGTCTCGAAGTTTCAAAAATTCTATTTTTCGGACGGCAGTCCCCGGGTGTTTGTTCGAACATCAGTCGTGATCGGCCTTTAAGCATGTTTCCATAATAGATCAAGAGTATGGAATGGTAAAGTAAAATTTTTCTAAGGCACACAAAATATTTGCCAAGGAAAAATACTTCTCTTAATAGACGATTATACATGCTTACATGTTTGATGTTAGGGCTCGAGTAACCTACATGGGCACGGTTCATTCGACCGTCTGGCCCTTATAATATTTACATATCGAGACCCTATTTATTACGGAGTACTTTCCTCGTAACAAAGTTGAAATTCAAGGGTGATGGCCCCCAGTATTCGAGGTTGATTGTAAAGAAGCCTCGGATACTATTTAATTTCTCTAATTTAGCACGAACAATGATTGCTTCGTTAAAAACCTCGCCAGAAAAACCGATTTAGGACAAAAACCGGTCTAAGGGAAAAAGAGTGCAACGCGTGGTTCATTTAAAATATAAATTAAAATGGAGAAGGTCGTACCTTAGTAGTAATATCTATTGAGGGGTGATATGTTCCAATTGTTTGGTAGTTTCTCGCCGTTCATCATGCCAAGCTTGTAGGATCCTTTTCCGATAATGTTGAGGACCTGATATGGTCCTGTAAGGCCCCGGAAAAGTTTGCTAAGCAAATATAGGATTTCGGTGTGCCAGGTAGACTAATTAAATGTTATATGTGCTTTAAATATGATGTAAATGAATTGGATGTGGTGAATAAGTGTATGATTCATATAATAAGTGATGTGAGGTCCAAGGGGAAGCCTAAGTCTAAGACAAATGGGAAAATTTCATAACAGGCTAAAATTCTAAAGGTATTAGCACCAGTCCACATTTTGAACGAGCATATCTAATTATATATAAGGTATTATATGATTATATGATGAGTAACCTATAAAATTAAAGGTCTTCGAGTCTAGTTTCTAAATCTTCAAACCGTTCATAATTTAGACATTCCTACACAAAGTTATGATCAAATTACCAAAGGGTGGATTTGCGATCGCGAAACGACTATGCGAACCGCATTTGTGTCGCATAATGGGGCAGCATCGGGCAAAACCATTATGCTGTCGCATGTTGATTATGCTATAGCATAGTTTATTATGTTGTCGATTTATGCTATAGCATAATGATTATGCTGCAAGAATGCTTCCCACATGTTGATTATGCTATAGCATAGTTGATTATGATGTCGATTATGCTATAGCATAATTGACTCGGGGGTCATTTTTGGAACGTTTCATATCCGAACCCACTTTGATAAATAATCTTTGGGGCTTAATTTGGGGCTATTTTTACACTAATTCTAGAGAGATTTTAGAGCATTTTAGAGAGAGAAAGAGGGAACCTAGCCTCCTAATCATCAATCTTGCACAAATCCTCAAGAATCAAGCTTGCTAATCTCTAGCTCACTATCTTCCGGGTCCTACTTCTAATATTTGATATGTGATATTATGAGATCAAAAATGTAATGTGGGGTTATAAATAGGCCATGCATGTGATTAACTTACCATAACGTAGTAAAGGGAAGTAAGTTGGAGTAATCTTTCACTAAAAGGGGTTTATTAATCTAAGGGATCACATAGTGTTTGATAAAATGCCCAAATGAGTTCATGATTCCTAATTCTAAGTTTAAACATGTCATCTTGTAAATTAGATGGAAGGCGATAGAAGGTCCAGTGGTTTGAGAATAGATATTAAAGGGAAATTCTGACTCGAGGTATGTATGGCTAACTTTAATCTTTGTAGAGTCACCTTGTTAGTGTCCGAGCATTTGGTATGAGTTTCTTGCTTGAGCATATGTGAATTGATTGTTCTAATGTGTTGAGACGTAAGATTATATTCTCTGATTGTCCTAGTTGAGTGCCATGCCACCATGCTATATGAGATTGTGAAAAGGGTGATTCCTTGTGCTTACTCTATCATGTGCAAAGCTCGTTAACTGTTGAATACATCGGTATGCAAGGATGTACTACCAAAC
>ML416430.1:0-27500 GCA_005239525.1 Nicotiana knightiana | reverse complement strand
TTGAACGTATCAAAGTGCTAAAGGCTGTGTAGCAAATGATGAAAGTAAATATGGACTGATTTTATTGAGTTAAATGGTTGTGGCAACACCATATATGAATTACTGATTGGTAAGGATCATTGTGCCTTGATTTCACATAGTTATTGGTTGATATGAACTTATGTTCTTCATGATGAAGATCCTTGTGATTTAATTGTTGGTGGTTGTTGCTGTGAAATATGATTGTACGGTGGGATCGGGTTGCGCACCGCAAAGTAATAACAGTGGAGAGGTAATAAGGGTGAAATGTGATTGTACGGTGGGATCGGGTTGCGCGCCGCAACACAAAGTAATAAGGGTGGAGAGGCAATAAGGGTGAGATGTGATTGTACGGTGGGATAGGGTTGCGCGCCGCAACAGATGAAAAATTGAAATGAGTAACTGGGAAACCTTTATTTGTGATTTTCTGTATTTATGTGTGGTAATTGTTTGGTTTCCCTGACTGTCCTCTATTTGTGTACTGTTTGATTCTACTTAGAATGAAGCTTGTTCATACATACTAGTACTATTCAATGGTACTAACGTCCCTTTTGCCGGGGGCGCTACATCTTTTACATGGATGTAGGTGGTTCTATAGCAGGTAGTTCCGACCGCCGATAGTGGTGCCTCCTCTTCATCCTTTCAGCAGTTCTGGTGAGCCCCATTTCCTCTCGGGGCCGTGTGTAGTCTATATCATCTTCTTTTGTATATGTTGTGTCTTTAAAGGTATAGCCGGGGCCTTGTCGCCGACAAATCTATGTAAAATCCTAGTATTCTTAGAGGCTCCGTAGACACTATGTGGGTTGTCTATATATATTTTGGGAAGTAGTTGTATTTACTCGTAATCGTGGACTGAATCGGAAATGTTGCATATAGCTTGTATCTTTTGGGATTATCAAATGCTAAAATGTTAAAAGGAGAAATGAACTTAAGTTGTAAGTCCATGCTTTGATTTAATTTGCTATTTCATATGGAATATTGTATATCATAAACATGGGGTAATGCGTTGGGAAGGAAAGGCAATCCAGGTCCGCTTGACCGGGATCATCCGGTTAGGCGCCGGTCTCGTCCCTCGATTTTGGGGCGTGACAGGTCCCTCCCAGTTTGGGCCAAGTTTTTCTTCATTCAGGTTTCGAGGGTGACTTTTCTCAAAACTAAGTCCCCGATTTAAAGTGTCGAAGATTGGCTCTTCGATTATAATACCGTTCGATCCGATGTTTCTGTGCGGCCATTCAAACGAGGGAGGGTTCCCGTCTTTCATCTAGAAATTTGAGGCTTGTATTCATAGTCTCGTGATTTGACTCTTCCGTTGCATACCGAAAGCTGAGGCTAGGTTCCCCGACTTCGACCGGTATCAGAGCTTCGACACCATAGACTAAACAGAATGAAATTGCCCCCGTGCTGGATTTTGACATCGTGCGGTACGCCCATAGAACCTCGGGCAGTATCTCTCTCCATTTTCCTTTAGCGTCGGTCAACCTTTTCTTTAGATTTTGAATGATGGTCTTGTTTGTCGATTCAGCTTGTCCGTTTCCACTGGGATGATATGGTGTTGATAGAATCCTTTTAATCTTGTGGTCCTCGAGAAATTTGGTCACTTTGCTACCGATGAATTGCTTCCCATTGTCGCATACAATCTCGGAAGGCATCCTAAATCAACATATAATGTGGTCCCAAATGAAGTCTATGAATTCTTTTTCTCTGACTTTTTCGAAAGACTGGGCTTCAACCCATTTAGAAAAATAGTCGGTCATAAATAAAATAAACTAAGCTTTACCTGGGGCTGATGGCAAAGGGTCGACGATGTCCATTCCCTATTTCATGAACGCTTATGGGGATAGGACCGAGTGGAGCTTCTCCCCGGGTTGATGAATCATCGGCGCATACCTTTGACATTTGTCACATTTCCGAACGAACTCTTTCGTGTCCTTTACCATATCCGCCCAATAATACCCTACTCTAATAACTTTGTGAACCAATGACTCGGCACCGGAATGATTTCCACTAGGGCCTTTGTGAATTTCCCGTAAGACATAGTCGGCGTCTCCTGGTCCCAAGCATATCGCCAATGTCCCGTCAAAAATTCTCTTATACAATGTTCCATCCTCGGCCAATGTGAATCGTGATGCTTTTGAGCGTAGAGTCCTTGATTCCTTAAGATCTGATGGAAGCTTCCCATTCTTTAAGTATTCGATATACTTATTCCTCCAATCCTAGGTCAGACTTGTAGAGTTTATTTCGGTATGGCCTTCTTCGATCACTAACCTCAAAAGTTGTACTACAGTCCCCGTGCTAAGTTTGTCGTCTTCGATCGATGACCCCAAGTTTGCAAGGAAATCGGCCTCGCTGTTTTGTTCCCGAGGTACGTGTTATAGGGTCCATTCTTTAAATCGATGTAGAGCCACATGTAGTTTGTCCAAGTACCTCTGCGTTCGGTCTACCCGAACCTCAAAAGTTCTGTTGACTTGGTTTACTACAAGTAAGGAGTCACATTTTTCCTTGATGACCTCTGCTCCCAAACTCTTATCTAGCTCGAGACCTGCAATCATGGCCTCATACTCGGCCTCATTTTTAGTTAATTTCGAAGTTTTGATAGATTGTCTAATTGTATTGCCTACGGGCGGCTTCAAAATGATGCCCATCCCAGACCCCTTCACGTTCGAAGCGCCATCAGTGAAAAGGGTCCATACCCCTGAAGATGTACCCGACTTTAGTAATAACTCCTTTTCTACCTCGGGTACGAGAGATAGGCATGAAGGCGACCACAAAGTCTGCCAAAATTTGAGACTTAATGGCTATCCGGGGTTGATACTCGATATCACACCCACTTATCTCAACGGTCCATTTGGCTAGTTGACCCGAGAGTTCGGGTTTATGCAAAATATTGAAAGGGGGATAGGTAGTCACAACACAAATTGGGTGACATTGAAAATATGGTTTTAACTTCCTAGAGGCGCTTATTAAAGCTAGCGCCAATTTTCTAAGTGTGGGTATAGGGTCTCAGCCTCTCCTAAAGTTCGACTAACATAGTAAACAGGAAATTGTGTGCCTTGCTCTTCTCGAACTAGGACCCCACTTACCGCGATTTTGAGACTGCTAAGTATAAGTAGAGTTGCTCGTGCTCTTTCGGAGTGTGAAGCAGTGGCGGGCTCGAAAGGTAACATTTTAGTTCTTCCGGGGTCCATGCAAAATTGCTCTTCTTCTTAAGCAGTGAGAAGAACCGGTGACTTCTATCTGAGGACCTCGAAATGAATCGACCTAGGGTGGCTATGCGCCTTATTAACCTTTGCACGACCTTAATATTATCCACGATCGTGATATCTTTGATGGCCTTGATTTTATCGGTGTTGATCTCGATCCCCCAATTTGATACCATAAAGTCGAGGAACTTCCCCGAACCGACCCCGAATGCGCACTTCTCCGAGTTGAGCTTCATGTTGTATTTTCTCAATATGTCGAAGGTCTAATGTAAATGTTTCAAATGGTTCTCTGCTCTCACGGACTTAACTAGCATGTAATCGATATAAATATCCATTGATTTTCCTATTTGCTCTTCGAACATTCGATTTACTAGGCATTGGTAAGTTGCACCAGCATATTTTAGTACGAACGGCATTACATTATAACAATAGGTGTCGTACTTAGTTATAAATGAAGTCTTTTCTTGGTACTCCAGGTTCAGTTGTATTTGATTGTACCCGGAGTAGGCGTCGAGAAAACTGAGTATCTCATGGAAGGTCGTGGAATCGATCATACGATCGACACTTGGAAAAGGAAAAGAGTCCTTAGGGCATGCTTGTTTAGGTCCTCATAGTCTACGCACATCCTAAGTTTATTGCCCTTTTTAGGGACTACGACTATGTTTGCTAACCACTCGGGATATTTTACTTCCCGAATGGACCCTATTTTGAGAAGTTTGGTTACCTCGTCCTTGATGAATGCGTGTTTAATATTGGACTGAGGCCTTCTCTTTTGCTTTACTGGACGAAACTTCGGGTCCAAGCTCATCGATGGGTAGTGATCTCAGGTGTGATCCCTGTCATATCAAGGTGGGACTAAACAAGCAATCCATATTATCTATAAGGAATTTAATGAGTTTTTCCCTAAGCTCGGGGGTTAACCCCATGCCCAGGTATACCTTTCGCTCGGGAAGGTACTCGATCAGCATGACTTGCTCCAGCTCCTCGACCGTTGATTGTGTGGCGTCTGAGTCATCGAGGATTATGAAGGATCGGGTGATCCAATGTTCGTCATCCTCGTCCGCCCATTGTTCCTCCGATTGGGTCGAGGCTGTTACCTGTGGTTTCTATTTGACCTCCTTCTTTTATTTTGACTCTGATCCCTTTGTTGATGAAAGCGCCAATACCAAGATTGCTTCATCGACCGCGAACATCTCTTTTGAATCATGTTGTTCCCCATACACCATTTTTACTCCATCTGGTGTTGGGAATTTCAGGACTTGATGAAGGCTTGAAGGGACTACCCTCATGTTATGAATCCAAGGTCGTCCAAGCAGGGTGTTGTATCTCATATTGCCCTCGATCAAATGGAAATTTGTTTCTTGAATGGTCCCGGCTACGTTGACTGGCAAGATTATTTCACCTTTGGTAGTTTCACTTGCCATGTTGAAGCCGTTAAGAAACTGAGTTGCATGCACAATCTGATCCTATAGTCTGAGTTGCTCCACGACCCTCGATCGAATAATATTGGCCGAGCTTCCTGGATCAATCAAAACACGTTTAACCTAAATTTTATTCATAAGGATAGATATTACCAGTGCATCATTGTGTGGTTGTGAGATCCCCTCTGCTTCCTTTTCATTGAAGGAAAAGTTCCCTTCTGGCACGTAGTCTCGAGTCCATTTTTCCCTAGTGATCGACACCTTGGTGCATTTGAATACGGGCCCTTGTGGAATATCGACCCCACCAACGATCATGTGAATCACGTGTTGTGGTTCTTCCTATTTGTTCTTCCTATTTGCGTCCCTGTCTTTGAAGTGATTTTTAGCTCGGTCGCTCAAGAATTCTCAAAGGTGACCCTCGTGGAAAAGACGGGCTACCTCCTGCCTTAGCTATCTGCAGTCTTCAGTTATATTACCATGAGTACCATGGTATTTGCATATTTGATTAGGGTTCCTTTGCGTCGGATTGGTCTATAGGGGTCTAGGCCATCTAATATCCTTGATTCACCTAATGGCAGATACAATACCCGATGCGTCGAAGTTGAAGTTGTATTCTGATAGTCGTGGTGCTTCTGTGGGCTCGACATGTTTGTCGAAGCCACTCTTACTCATGAGCCCTCAGGAGCTCTGTCCTCGGTCATTCCTTCGGTCATTTCGAACGGGGTTACATCCTGGGTTGCTGTTTCTACGGTCTGTGTTGTATGGTTGATACCGATCTCTGTTCGATCTGATTTCTCTATCGATGTCCCTTTGAATTCTGTCGACGAGACTGTTTGGATAAATGAAATCGGAAGGGGACCCCAATTGATCGTCCTTGGCCCTGATCTTTGACTGGTACTGATTATGCACATCGGCCCAGGTCACGGCTAGATACTCAATTAAATTTTGCTCTAGTTACCGTGATGCTACCGAACTTCACTCATTCAAACCTTGAGTAAAGGCTTGGACAGCCCAATCATCTATGACCAGGGTTAAGTCCATGCATTCCATCTGGAACCGAGATACAAATTCCCTTAACATTTCTTTTTCCTTCTGTTTCACTTTGAAGAGGTCTGACTTCCTAGTCATGACCTTTATGCTCCAGCATGAGCCTTGATGAAGGAATCCGCAAGCATGGCGAATGAATCAATGGGATTGGGTGGAAAATTTGTGGTACCATATCATCGCCCCCTTAGATAAAATTTCTCTAAACTTCTTCAATAGAACAGACTCAATCTCGTCATCCTCTAAGTCATTTCCCTTTATTGTGCATGTATAAGAAGTGACATGTTCATTAGGGTCAGTGGTCCCATTATACTTGGGAATTTCTGGCATGCAAATGTTTTTTTAGGATGGGCTTAGGAGCCGCACTTGAGGGGAAAGCTTTCTGCACGAACTTCTTCGAATCTAAACCCATCAGTATCAGTGGTGCCCCTAGTATTTGGTCAACTCGGGAGTTGTATGTTTTTAGCTTTGTGTCATTAACCTCGATTTACATTTCTCCTGATTCGATTCGCTTTGTGAGCTCGTCGAGCATTTTCATGATGGTGGGTTCAGTCCCTGATTCGTTGATGTTCCATCTCTCCAATATTGGTTCGGTCCTATGAACAACTTCAAGTGAGGGCTCAGGTTCAGCTCTGCTTGGTGCCCGATTCTGGTTTTCTAGTTGCGCTATGGAAGACTATTGAGCTTGAAGCATTTCAAATATCAATTGAAGGCTAACTCTGCCGTCTTCTCCTCCCTGTGCATCTTGACTAGTTGGTCGAGCTTCTCTGTGAACGTTGTTTTCGGGGTCGATGCCCAAATAAGCAATTAGGGCGACGTGGGAGCTGACGTCGATGGGGTCTGCAGCTGGTACTCCCTCGACGCCAACCTGAGGTACTTCGATCCCTAGGGCGGCTACATTGTCATTTTCCCCATGGAAATTGAGGTTGTTGTCAGCGTGTGTGGGTACTGTTTGTGAGTTCGACATGTTGATCCTTAAATCTAAAACACTTACGAGAACAAGTGTAAAGCAGTGTGTGTTATAGGAATTAGTATTAAGCAATCACTATTATCCTTAGCCCCACGGTGGGTGCCAAACTGTTTACCCTTAAAATTGGATAACAGTTAAACTTATAAGTGGTTTTAAGGACACGTGATTTCACTTAATACCAATTGATAAATATGATGATTAATAATAGAAATTAACAATAAAGTGAAGTAAACCAGTGTTGCAATGTAATTCAGCCCTCGAGCTAGAGTGCCCTCGAACTAACTGATAACAGAATAATGAAGTATAAAGCAAGCTGATGAACAAGAGAATATAAGTGAGAAAGAGTGTTATATTGCTTTGATATGCGATAATGATATGTGTTACAAATGATAAGAACTCCCTTTTATATAGTAGAGGAATTCTACTTATGGTACAATTCTAATTACATAAGGGAATCCCATGATTAGCTAAATAACCGTTCCTGATTTGATCCGTTCCGAGATTTCCGCCATGATCTTTGACCAGTCACGGATATCTCGCCTTTTGTTATTATGCTATCTTTGGTCTTTCTCGATGTCTACCTTGTTTGGTCTCGATCTCGACTGGTACCTTGAATTTCCAACTCGATGCCTTGTCCTCATGCCTCGGTCTGATCTACTACGTGGCTGATCTATGATACATCTCCCTTTTCTCGGTCAATCAATAAAATCGGGCAGGCCCGGTGTGCAGATTTGGCCCTCGAGCAGGTTAATGAGCAAAGTGAGATGCGAATGAATAACAAATTATTGAGAGCTGAAAGAATAGTGTATTTCTTTGAATAGCGTGAATCGGATGCCTTTACAAATGACTAGACACTCTTTATATAGTAGGGGAATTTCACTTATGGTATAATTCTAAATATAGTAAGAAATCCCATGATTGGCTAATTAACCAGCCTCATCTTGATACGTGCCGAGATTTCCGTTGTGATCCTTGCTCGATCACAGATATTTTGGCTTACCGTTACTTAACTAGGTAAACCTCCATCGATCTCGCTCGATCTCCATTCTGCTTAGTCTCGGTGTTGGCTGATCTCGTCCTTGATCGGTCTCTAAATTAAGGGTTCAGCAATCTAACTTCGTACTGAGGCTCTATATAACACGAGGCCGAACCGTGACTTATCATGATCCAACCTCAATTAGTCATAAGAAGGGCAAGCTCGTTCTGACCGTATACAATGTGTCTAGTTTATTTCTTGACAAGTGGACTCATGTGTTCCTACTTAATTATTTTAACGCATAAGCTAAAAAATTCAATATTTAAGTCTATTCTTTTTCCTAATTAGAGCCTTAGCTAATGGACAATAAAAAAAAAGAAAAAGAAAAAGATCTTCGGGGGAAATGGATATTTGATTGTACCCTGAATATCCATCTAAGAAGCAGTAACATCTACGCGCTTCCACCTTCTCCAACATCGGATAAATGAAAGGAATAAGGAAGTGATCCTTCCTTGTTTCATCATTTAGCCTTCAGTAGTCTATGCACATGCTCCAACCAGTAACTGTTCTAGAAGGAATTAGCTTGTTGTCTTCATTTTTCACCACTATCATGCCCTATTTTTTTGGCACAGCCTGTACAAGGTTAATCCATTGGCTGTCAGAAATGGGAAATATTATACGTGCATCCAGCAACTTGAGTATCTCTTTCTGCACCACCTCCTCAAGGTTTTTATTCAATTTGCATTGGGGATGCACTATCAGTTTGCTCCCTTCTTCCAATAGGATCTTGTGCATGCATATTGCAGGTTTGATTCCTTGAATATCGGCTATGCTCCAACTGATTGCCTTTTATGCTTCCGCAGTAACTCCACGAGCTTGTTTTCCTGTTTACCTATCAAATCAGTAGCAACAATCACAAGAAAATTGTTAGTCTCCAAAAAATCATATTTCAAATGTGTCGGGAGTACTCTCAATTTCAACTTCGGCTTGATCGTTTCTTCCTCGAATTCTTCTTCGTCTACCACATGGTTTTCATCTTCCAGTGCCTCAACTTCCTTCTTGATTTCAGGATCTTCATCGTTCGCTTTACTTGATTGACTAATGCATCTCTCTAATGAATCTCCTACCAACTTGTCTAACTTGTGTTGTTCAGCTAACTCTCTCACCACATCCCATTTGAAACATGCATAGGCAGATGCCTCATCAAACGGGTATTTTGTCATTCTCTTCATTTGAAATATCACTTTTTTGTCCCACTCGTAGCATGAGTTTACCCTCAATATATCAAGAATACATGTGCAAAGGAATGGTCTCCCCGGGATTAGAGGTACCTCCTTACAACTTCCATGTCTACTAGGAAGAAAAATTTGTCCATCCTCACCAGAATGTTCTCAATTATGCCTTCTGGTATGATCGTGGTCTGATCAGCCTGTTGCAAATATACCGTCATAGATTTTATCACTCCAATTTATCCCTCCACTTTCTTGAACACTGATAATGGCATCAAGTTAATGAATGCACCTGAGTCGCACAAGACTTTGTCAAAAATTTTGCTATCCAATGAGCAGGGTATAGTGGAACTGCTAGGATCCCCACACTTTTGAGGAATTTTGTTTTATAAAATAGAATTGCAGTGTGTATTGAATTTGACCACTTTTGTTTCCTCGAGCTTCCTTTTGCTTGAAAGGATTTCCGTCAGGAATTTTGCATAGGCTGGCATCTGGGTGAGCACCTCGGTGAACGAGGTGTTCACATACAGTTGTTTCAGCATCTACAAGAATTTCCCAAAGCATTTATATAGTTTCTCTCGCTTCATCTTCTAAAGATAAGGTAACACTGGCATATGCTTGCTTTCCTCTACTGTGCTGCTTAATTTCTGCTTATCAACCTTATTGCTACTAATATCCTCCTTAGGCAGAGATTCACCAATTTTCTGTTCTTCTGCTATGTTGGTTGAGTTGATCTTCTTCCAACCCTTGATTTTGCAATGGGATCTGCTAATGTTTTCCCACTCCTGAGAGACACGACCTTGATCGTCTCTTTTGGATTCTTCTCAGTATCTGCCAGCAAAGTCCCGGAGCCCTTTCTAATAATAATGATGTGAGTTGCCCCATTTTATTTCTAGATTCCGGATGGTTGTTCCTTGCTCCTAGATAGCTATTCCTTGAGTCTCAAGTTTTTCATCTGATTTATTTATGAATATGCCTTCATTAGATCTTCTAAACTTGAGTTGTTGGGTTGTGGAGGCTGGTACGGTTGCCTATGTTGATTCTGAAAGCTAGGAGGTCCTTGCACTGATGCTCTGGGATTTTGTTGCTGCCATGAGTTCAAGATACCATTTGAAGAGCTCCATGAGAACCCCGGATGTCTCTATCTCAAAAAATTGAAATTACCACCTCCTTGGTAGTTGCCTCTATTGCAATTCCCCAATGCCTTAACTTCTTCTTCTGCAGTGAACGTTTGGTACTCATGAGTTCGGTGTCCCAATCAACAGATTTCACATCCCGCTTGTGGTTGATTTAGCACCTGATCTAGCATCAATTGCTTGATGCCCTTAGACATAGCTGCAATTTGGGCATGCATTGCTAAGACAATTCTACTTGGTGCACCCCTGCTGATCTTCTTCGATCCCCTTGGTCAGTGGACCACTGTTCTACGTCTTCAGATAGTTCATTCAGAAGTGTGACAATAGCTTATGGAGTTTTCTTCATCAGAGGGACTACAACCGCACTATTCAACAATCTCCTCAATGATAGGTTTAACTCGTCCAAGAAATATTGGAGTTGCATCCATTACTCCATTCCGTTATGTAGACACCTCCGCAATAGCTCCTTAAATCTTTACCATGCTTCGACAAAAAGTGTCTCCTTCACCTTAACTGAAATTGTGAATCTCCTTCCTCGTCTGTCCAGTGGTAGTCATCTCCTCACACGTATGGATTGACCCTGTGGGTAGACTTCTCAAGCACTGCTTTGCATCATCCTTAAGTGAGAAAGGGAATGCTCTAAGGTAGATGTCATCATGTGATGCTCCATTATAGCGGAATGTGTTCATAATTTTGTCGAAGTATATTAGATGGTTGTTGGGATCTTCATTCGGTTTGCCTCTGAATATGCAGTGTTCTGAATGGTCTAGATGACTCCCTGCTTGAGTTCAAAAGTGTTGGCATCAATGCGTGGGGGCCTCACACTAGATTGGTGCTCGTTGTACACCGGTCTGGCATAATCTCCTAGAGACCTCCCAGGCCTGGGAGCTACATTTTCAAATTCATCTTCCACCGTGGTTCGGTTGAGATTGAACCTTTGATCCTCGTCGACTGTTTCATCAGCAACTCTAAGGCTGCTTCAGCTGCTAACCGTGTAGCCTGCTGTTGAGCTGCCTCTCTCGCAGCTAGGCTCACGTCCTTTTTGTTGTTCACCATTGTATTTTGAGTCGAAGTCTGACCCAACAATGATCTGCTCGAATTTTTCTCTGTTCTCAACAGTCGTATGTGCTTGTCTAATTCTGGATTGTGTGGCACCAATTCCTTGGAAGAGAATCGAGTCAAACACCACTAAACTTAACATGTTTCCTGCATGCAGATAAGGAGAGCGTAATAAAGGAAAAAAAATTAAATTGTTCCTGAATTAGCACAGAAAATTATTTCAAACAATATTAATCGCCAATCCTTGGCAATGACACAAAAATTTGACAAGCGCCAAACTAGTATATAAAACTTAGGCTTGTTAGTCAAAGATAGTATAGTATTAAGTTGTCTCCACAGGGATTGGTTTACATAATATTCTAATAAATCTTCAGCTTAACACTATCCAGGAAAATCAACCTTTGATTTAAGTTATTACCGAACTAATAATAATATTAAGATTATGAATGGTGAGAAAATAATGAAAATTTAGTGACTAAGTAGCAACGATTGAATATCAAGGTGAGAAATAAGGGCTTTGACATGATATGTGATAAACTACAATTCTGGGTAACTCCATGCTAAGTTCACTCTTAACTTCTATTGACTCATTCGATTTCAACAGATGATTAGGCTATCTTAAGGATTCAAAATTTTCTTTTGAATGAATGAGAGTTATGTTAACCAACCTGATGACAGTTTCTATGAACATATGCAAAAATACATTGAATGAATGATCTTATAAAGAATGTCTCTCGACTATTCTTCCAAATTGGGTCAATTGATAACTCTCTAAGCTCTTTCGATTACCTATGAGAGGCGTAAAATCAACCCAAACAAGATAACACAATGTGAATTGCAGCAACACTTCTCTTTCGATTAAAGTAAAACCACAATTGGCCTTGCCATTCAATTAATAACTCATTCAATGAATTCAAGAAACTAACAGAAAGCAAACCCCAAAACAATAGTCAAATCACAAAATCTGTCAATAACCCTAAGAAAGATTACTCTATAGTGGAGAAGTTATTTATCACAAGAGTATTAGAAGAACAAGAAGACATTACAATTCCCAAAATCAAACAAACTTCCGTATTGAATGAATTGGATAAAGTGTTTAGACTCTCCGTTGTTTCCTTGACTTCTTCTCTCATAAAGTTGCTCCAAAATCCGAGATTCCTTGTTTTGAGACAATCTAGGCTTCATATAGGTCAAAAAGGGCTGCCTCCAAATTTAAAAAAATAGGCCTGGGTCAAATTCCCTAAGGCAGATGTGCGCGGCCGCGCACCTGGAGATGTGACCGCTCCTAATCAACTTGTTTTCCTCCCGTTAAGTTCACTATTCATCCATTGATCCCCTCTACATCACCTGCACTGAAAGACAACATATTAGACCCAAATCCGACCAAATCTCTATCGAATTAGCCAAAACAAAGACGCAACGTAGGCATAAATAATAAGTAACTTTAAGCTCATCACAAATATCCATAACACCCTCTATTTTATACTTTTTCTTTAAGGTCTCAATTTTAGGTCAGTTTAAAAATGTCAAATTCTCAGTCTGCTCACTTGATGTTGAGGTTGAGTCTTGCCATCATGGTGAAAACAACAATCTGGTTCCTAACAATGAGGTTCCCCTTACTAATCCCACCAGAGTTCCAGTTGCAGACCCGGTCGATGCTAACTCGCCGGTGGCCACCGACGCCAACCTGCCTACCGACCCCGAGAACAACGTTCGTAGAGAAGCCCGACCAACGGCTCGAGAAGCGCCCGAAGGCAAAGGCGATGGGATCAATCTATGATTGATTTTTGAAATATTGCAGTATCAACATGCGCCGATAGAGAAGCTACAAATTCAATGTCGCGGCCCCAGCAGAGTTGAGCCCGAACCATCCCGAGAAAACACCCGAAGAAATGAGAAGATCACCTAATGGCAGGTGAAGCTGAGTCCGGTGTCAGCCCCAAAGTAATGAAAATGCTTGAAGAATTAATGAAATGGGTGGAATCAGGTGAAAATAAAATTGAGGGAAATGAAAAGAAGGTGGAGACATATAATTCCCGGGTTGATCAAACCCAGGAGCACCCCCGATATTGAGAGGCTCGTACTCCAAGAAATTTGTCAAAAAGCCTTTCCCTCCGAGCGTGGCACCAAATCCAATCCCAAAGAGGTTTCGCATGGATGATATTCCAAAATATAATATAACCACGGATCTGAATGAGCATGTGACCTCCTACACATGTTCCATCAAAGGTAATGACTTGGAAGAAGATGAAATCGAGTCAGTGTTATTAATGAAGTTCGGGGAAACTTTTTCAAAAGAAGAAATGATATGGTACAACTACTAGCCCCCAAATTTCATTAATTCGCTTGCTATGCTCCGAATGCATTTACAAAGGCTCAATCGGTGCCATCAAGGTCGAGACCAGAAAATCAGACCTTTTCAAGGATAATCAAAGAGAAAACGAGATGCCCAGGGAGTTGGTCTCAAGGTTTCAAATGGAACAGATGGACTTGCCTCCGGTTGCGGACGATTGGGACGTTCAGGAATTCAGTAAAGGACATAACCCTCGAAGATCCTTGGCTTCGCAAATGCTGAAAAAAAACTTGGTCGAGTACTCGGCGGTAACTTGCGCTGACGTCCACAATAGGTACGAGTCAAAAACCAGAGTTCAGGACGACCAACTTGGAGCCCCTTCTGGGCCCGTTTATCCTATCAGAACTTACGACAGGCCTAAGAGAGTCATTGACCATGTATCAAGGCCGGTCCGAGATCGATATCAACCATACAATGTAGATCGTAGACCCGAGCGTAACCCTATGAGGAACGAGACGAGAAGCAACTGTGTCACCAAAAGTTGAGGTCTGATAAGCAAGAATCGTTTTGACAGGCCGCCCAGCGAAAGGGAAGCACCAAGATTATCCGAGTATAACTTCAACGTTGATGCAGCTAACATTGTATCGGCCATTGGACTCATCAAGGAAACCAAGTGGCCTCGACCATTGAAGTCCAATGAGAGATCCTAACCTGATGTGTAAGTATCATGGCACTCATGGCCATAGGACAAGGACTTCCAACAATTGAGAGAAGAAGTTGCCCAGTTTTTTGATAATGGGCACCTCCGAGAGTTTCTGAGTGATCGAGCCAAACACCACTTCAGGTATAGGGACTCTAACAAACAGATCGAATAAGAAGAACCTCAGCACGTTATTAACATGATTATTGGAGGGTTCAATGTCCCTTAGGGACCAATGATAAAGCACACCAAAGTATCCATCACGAGGGAAAAGCTCACCCGAGATTACATCCCAGAGGGAACTATCTCGTTCAGCAACGAGGATGCCAAGGGAATCGTACAATCTCATAATGATGCACTAGTGGTATCTGTATTTACCAATATATCTTGAGTTAAATGCGTGTTGATTGATCCAGGTAGCTCGGCCAACATCATCAGATCGAGGGTCGTAGAGCAGTTGGGGTGACAAGATCAAATAGTGTTGACAGTCCGGGTGTTGAACGGATTTAACATGGCATGCAAAACTACTAAAAGCGAAATAACCCTGCCAATGAATACCGCCAGGACGATTCAAGATACAAAATTATACGTGATCAAAGGGGCATGAGGTATAACACCTTATTCGGAAGGCCATGGGTTCACAACATGAGGGCAGTACCCTCAACATTACTCCAGACACTGAAGTTCCCTACGCTGGGAGGAATCAATATGGTCTACGAAGAGCAGCCAACCACAAAGGAAATGTTACGCAGTCCATGAGGTGATCCAGTGCCCGTGGTCTTGACATTTAAGATCACAAATTCGACCAAGAAGGAAGAAATTAAATACCAATCACCAATATCGGCCTTGACCAAACAAGAAGAGCGAGGAGTAGGTGAGGAGGATGATTATGGAGTTCCTAGGTCGTTCATTTGTCCCGATGATTCTGATGCTGCCAAATCGATGGTCGAGGAGCAGGAGCAAGTCATATTGATCAAACACTTACCCGATCGAAAATTATACATGGGCACGAGGTTAACTCCCGAGCTCAGGAAAAAACTCATTGAATTTCTTAAAGCTAACATAGATTGTTTCGCTTGGTCCCATCTTGACATGACAGGGATCCTGCCAGAGGTAACCACTCATAAGCTGAGTTTGGACCCGAAGTTCCATCCGATTAAGTAGAAAAGGATACTGCAATCCGAGGTCAAGAACACATTCATCAAGGACAAGGTATCTAAACTCCTTAAAATAGGATCCATTCGGGAAGTTAAGTACCCGGTCTGGTTAGCCAATTTAGTGGTAGTACCTAAGAAAGGAAATAAACTAAGAATGTGTGTGGATTATAATGATCTGAACAAGACATGCCCTAAGGATTATTTTCATTTGCCTAACATCGACGTGACGGTCGGGCACGAGATACTCAGTTTTCTAGATGCCTATTTCAGGTACAACCAAATTCGGATGGACCCAGGCGATCAAGAAAAAGGCTTCCTTTATCACTATATTCGGCACCTATTGTTATAACGTAATGCCATTCGGATTAAAGAATGATGGTGCCACCTATCAACGCCTAGTAAATTGGATGTTCGAAGAACATATAGGAAAATCAATGGATGTTTATATTGACCACATGTTAGTCAAGTCCCTGCGAGCAGAGGACCATTTGAAACATTTTCAGGAAACGTTCGACATATTGAAGAAATACAATATAAAGATCAACCCGGAAAAGTGTACATTCGGGGTCGGATCTGGAAAATTCCTCGAGTTCATGGTATCCAATTGAGGGATCGAGATCAATCCTGAAAAAATAAAAGGCATTGAAGACATCACCATGGTGGACAACATCAAGGCCGTTCAAAGGCTGACCGGGCATATAGCCACCCTGGGCCGATTCATATCAAGTTCCTCGGACAAAAGACATCGGTTCTTATCACTATTGAAGATGAAGAATAACTTTTTCAGAACCCCGAAATGCCAACAAGCTTTGGAAAAACTCAGAGAGTACCTCTCGAGCCCTCCTTCTCCACACTCTGAAGGCGGATGAACAGTTATACCTTTACTTGGTAGTTTCCGAAGTGGCGGTAAGTGGAGTCTTAGTCCGAGAAGAGAAAGGTACGTAATTCCCTATTTACTATGTCAATAGAACTCTAGGCGAGGCTGAAACAAGATATCGTCACCTGGAAAAATTGGCGCTCGCTTTGTTAAGCGCCTCCAAAAAGTTAAAATCGTTTGTTCAATGTCACCCCATATGTGTCGTAACCTCTTATAGGAACATCATGCACAATCCTGAGCTCTCAGGCCGGTTGGCCAAATGGGCCGTCAAAATCAGCGGGTATGATATCGAGTATCGACCCTAAACCGCCATAAAATCTCGAATTTTGGCCGACTTTGTGGGTGAGTTTACACCAGCCTTAGTGCCCGAAGTCGAAAGAGAATTATTGCTAACCTCGGAGACTACCTCAAGAATTTTGACCCTTTTTACGGGCGATGCCTCGTTTGCAAGGGGGTCCGGGATCGGTATTGTGCTGAAACCACCTACTTGGAATATAGTTAGACATTTTATTAGAACTTTGAACTGACTAACAATGAGGTTGAGTATGAGACCATGATTGCAGGTCTTGAATTGGCTAAACGCCTTAGGGCCGAGGTGGTCGAAGCTAAGTGAGATTCCCTCCTTGTGGTAAATCAAGTCATTGGGACGTCCGAAGTGAAAGAGGAATGACATTGAAGATATTTAGACAACTTACAGGCAGCGGTGCATTAATTTAAGGAATGGACCCTACGGCACGTGCCCCTAGATCAGAACAACGAGGCTGATGCTCTGGCTAACTTGGGGTCATCGATTAATGACGTTGAATTCAGTTCGGGAACAGTCGTACATCTCATGAGGTCGGTGATAGAAGAAGGCCACATGAAAGTAAACTCAATGAGTTTAACCTAGGATTGTAGGAAAAGTTAGACTACTTGAAAATTGGGAAATTGCACTCAAATCCCAAAGAATCGAGAGCCTCTGCATACCAAGGCTGCCAGATTTAGCTTAGTCGAAGAGACATTATTCAGGAAAACGTTCAACGGCCCGTTAGCCAGATGTTTGGGTCTGGGAGATAATGAGTACGCCTTGAGAGAAGTTCACAAAGGTACTTGCAGAAACCATTCAGGGCCAGAATCTTTGGTTCGTAAGTAATCAGGGTAGGCTATTATTGGACCAGAATGGAGAATGAACCAAAGGACTTCGTACAAAAATGTGATGTCTTCCAGAGACACGCTCCGATGATCAATCAACTGGGAGAGCTACTCCACTTGGTCCTTTCCTCGTGGTCATTTACGAAATAGGGAATAGACATCATTGGTCCCCTACCATAGGCACCCGGTAAATCTCAATTCATACTATTCATGACTGATTATTTTTCCAAATGGGCCGAGGCTCAAGCATTAGAAAAGGTCCGGGACAAAGAAGTAATTGACTTCATTTGGGATCACATAATATGTCGATTTGGGATATTGACCGAAGTCGTGTGTGATAATGGGAAACAATTCATCGGCAGCACGGTAAATAAATTTTTCGAAGACCACAAGATTAAGAAGTTACTATCAACACTTTATCATCCTAGTGGGAACTGATAGGTGGAATCAACAAACAAGACCATACTTCAAAACCTAAAAAAGAGGTTAACCGATGCCAAAGGAAAATGGAAGGAAATCTTGCCCGAAGTCCTGTGGGAATATCGTACAACCTCAAAGTCTAGTATCGGGGTCACTCCATTTTTGTTGGTCTACGGGGCCGAAGCCTTGATACCAGTCGAGGCTCAGATTCCAATATGCAAATGAAGATTCAAATGGAAAGGCCATGATAACTAGCCTAGAACTATTGGATGAAAGGTGTGAGGAAGCTTTAGTCTAGTTGGCTACCCATAAACAGCGGATAGAAAGATAATACAACCGAAGAGCCAACCTTTGACATTTCAAGATCGGGGACTTGGTGTTGATGAAAGAAACATTACACACTCAAAACCCGAACGAGGGAAAGCTGGGACCAAATTGGGAAGGACCGTATCAAGTCATCAGAACTACCGGCAAAGGCTCATACAAACTAAAAGCAGGAAACGATGTGCAACTAGCGAATAACTCGAATGTGACAAACTTAAAGAGGTACTACTGCGAAGGTACGATCTCAACTACTTTTTAATCATGTTATCAATCTGACTAACACTTTCAAGCAATGGACAAGGGTGGATGTGGCTATTATGTCTGAAATCATGCATTGCACTCTTTTTCCCTTGAACCGTTTTGTCCCAAAATGGATTTTTTGGCAAGGTTTTTAAGGAGGGAACAGTAAAATGTGCTAACTTAGATTGGAAGGCTTGTCTCGGATTGGATTCAATGGTCGTTCACTTCATGTCAATAGTATAAGAGCCCTCTCAAGCTCGACCTTGAATACTGGGGGCCATTACCCTTGGACTAAGGATCAAGGTTTTTTAGCAAGGAAAAAAGAAAAACTTTGTATACTAGAAGTTAATTCTTGGTGGTTAGGATTCACTATAAGGGCCAAATAGTTGTATGAATTGTGCTCACATAGTCCACTCAAGCCATGATACAAGTTTTTATGTGCTTTCGGTCATGTACTATACACACTGAGAAATGAAAGAAAGTTTTGCCTTGATATTTATGCATTTTCTTGCCTCTTAAATTTAGGATCACAAGATCTCACGGGCTAACCCTACTCGGGGACTATAAATCCCAAGGTCTGCCCCTATTCGGGGACTGTCATTCGAAGAAAGTTTGGACAACCCGGGTTACCAAATCTCGGAGGCGCCAAACCTATGAGACGGTGCCCAAGAACAAACGGTTATGCCCACCCTAAAAATGGCTCGGAGACGTCCGAAGCTTGTAATCAGAAAGTAAGGCCTTTATAAAAAGTCTAAACCTCCTAAGAGGTTACCCTTGGCAAAAGCATCCTCTTAAGCTTCTTGAAAAAACATCCAGCCACACCGAGTTTTCAAAGCCTCCAGCAAACATAGTTGTATCGAGGTCAGGCACTGTTCGGACCTCTAAAAAATGGATGCCCTATAACTAGATTAGATTTTATGCTAAGACATTAAAAACATTGCATGAATAGAAATTATGAAAAGATACTATGATATTTCCAGAAAGGGAAAGTGATATATATATATATATATATATATATATATATATATATACTAAGGTGCCTCGCCTAGTCTTCACCAGAGCCGTCGGAGCCTTCGGATCCCTTGGAGCCCTTAGAGCCTTTGGAAAGTTTAGGCTCATAAATCTTCTTCGCCTCGGCCTCGGACTTTTTGGCTTCCTCGATCTCAGACGATATGTCAAAACCTCAGGCGAGGATTTCTTCAAGGGTCTCTCTTCGGGATAGTCGCTTCATATATTCTGCCTTTTCCTTCACGCGAACCTTAGCTGCCTCCACATCGTCCTTGTATTGGGCCACCTTTTCTTTGGCATCGATGAAGGTTATATCCAACTTGGACTTCACTTCCTTGTATTCTCTACCGAGGGTGTCCCGCTCCGTTACAGCCGAGCTCAGGTGCTCGAAGATTGTCATTCAGCTAAGACCATTTGTCAGCTTTGTCCTTCGCCACCCGGAGTTAGTTCTCCACCGATTTCAGGTCCACCTTAGCGATTTCCTTCTCTGTAGCCAGCAGGTCCATTTTTATTTTCCACCTGTCGTCAATGGCTTGGACCTCGTTCATCTCGGCTCGGAGTTTGTCTATCAGATCGATCCTCTGTTGAACCTACGAGGTTGTGTTGTTAGCCACCATGACTAGCTCATCATTTTTAACTTCAAAGACCTATACCTTTTTGAGTAGGTCGGTATATTTCCTCTTCAGGGTCGAAGCTTCCTTCTGAGCCCTGTCCAGCTTGGCCTGAAGATCCTTGACGGCCCTTTTCTCTTGATCACTGAAAAGCCTATACATGTCCTTCTTCCAAACCTGCTCCTTAAGCTCAACCTCGAGATGGCTAATTTCAAAGCGGTATGGGAGGAAGATCTCGTGGTGAAGCACAGAGGCCTGCAAAGCAAAAAAAATAGTAAGAGATATTGAAACCTAAGTGGAATTCATGAGGGAGTGTTGATGCCTTACCCGGTTCAACGCCTAATACGCCTCGTTGAAGAGACTCGACGCACCCATCTCGTTCATCTTTTCCTGGTCTTCCTTGATCACCAGGCATCGGAGATAACTGGTTATGCCCACTGGAACAAATAGAACCCCGAGCATCCTCCGAGATTATAAGAATGATTGTTCTCTTACGGCTGGGGTCCACACTTAGAGCAGGAAATTGCTTCACTAGTTTTGGACTCCAACTCGGCCTGCTAGCTTCTGAAGGCGCGTCCTTTTTTGGGATCTCCAGGTCACCCATCCCAAAAAAATCTCCAAAAGTAGATATGTCCACGCCATCGAAGAAAGAGTGGAGAGGGTCGTCTGTGATGTGAGCTCCTTCACTTGAATTTTCCTTTCCTGCTTGGGCCTCTTCAAGCATGGACTCGATGTAGGAGGGCGTCTCTATGATGTCTATCACACTGGTCGCCTCCTTCAAAACAGAAGCGGCTTCTCAGGAGGTCTCGGCCCCTATCTCCATTTTGGCTCTCGATTTGGAAGGAGATCGACCTCATGTCTCTTTTCCTTAGTTGTCGCCTGCTCCTCGGCAAGGGTCGATCCATGAGAGACAAATATGTCATCTTCTTCAACTCATCCCTGAGACAGAAAAGCGAGTCAAAATCCGGCACCAGAAGTTGGTGTTCTTCTTGGGATTACGAGCCCGGGAAGCCGCCCTCTTTTTTGGATTCACCTCGGGTCCCAGGGAACCCGAAGACTTTATTCCCTCTTATTCTTCTCCTCCACGGCAGCCCCTGGCTGAACCATAATAGAGGAATCAATGGGTAAGGATGCACCCTCGTCCCCTTTTAATGGCCTAATTTTGGTGGTCTTAGGCAAACTTGCAAAGGAAAGAGAAAAGGTCAGCGCTATACGAGTTTGGGAAGTAATAATAACTATTCAAAGGAGAACCTTACCATGAGAACAAGCCTCCCATCTTCCTTTGGAAATATTGCACCACGAGCGCTCGAAGTATGGCTTCTGCTTGCAGATGCCTTCGATCTATTCCTTGAGCCGGGGGACCACATTGGGAACCCGAGCAACAGTTGCACAACCACAAATATTGATTTTCAGAAATGAAACAAAGGAGACTTGACACTTAAAGAAAGACTACACTTACGAGATGTGTTCCACTCCTCGGGAAATGGCAGGAACTCGGGAGAGGTCAAATCTTCAGTTTTTACCCGAACAAAGTGTCCCTGCCAGCCTCAGTCTCGATCCTCATCGATGCTCGAAAAGGGAGCCTTACTAGCCCGATGAACGAGCTTGATTAGTGCCCCTAGGAACATTCGAGTACTGTACAGACGGAGTAGGTGGTCAAGGGTGAACTGAGGAGATTCAGTATTGCTCACAAAATAATGTAGGAGGATCATAGGAAGGGTATCTTTGGTAATGTAGCATATATATCTTCCCGGGTGCTACCACGTCCTTACCTTCCCATTTACAGTCCTCTCGGACTATGGGAAGGGTATATTTCGTAATGGAGCATATATATATATATCTCGATGCCCTTTCGCCTCGGTCTTGTTTGGATGAGGCCTTCTTGACTTTGATGTCATCCCCGATTCAACAGCCCCAAGGTATAAAACTTTTCATGGGGGCTCTAAGTCCGCTTCGGTAACTGTCACTTTGGGAGCAACCACCTCGGGAGCAGTCGTCTCGAGAGAAACCACCTAGAGAATAGCCACCTCAGTACCTGTGGCAAGGTAGGAAGATGAAGAGGCAGCTTGCTGAGGAACTGATTTGGAAGTCTTAGCCATCGTGATATGGAAAATATGAAGATTTGAAGGAAAGATATGAATATTTTACGGAAAGGTATGAAGGTTTGAAGAAAAAAGGACGAAGGTTTGAAGGTAGGATGAATATCTAGGTAGAAACCTAAGAACAGTTATGAAGATTTGAAGATCAAAGATAAAGAGATGAGGAATCGAAAGAGTTGATAACCGCTAGAGAATTCAAAGGTAAAAGCTAGGATCGGAAATTGGAAGAAGTACAAAAGGTCAGAGCTTTTATAGGAGAAAATGTAATCAATACGCGACGTTTCACATTCGAAGTCGACCAGTCGATGATTGACACGTGTCCGAAGTTAGAGTGACGGACTGATGGGACGTTTCGTCTTATTCACCGTCTTGGTTGTAACGTACGAAGGAAGGAACCATGGTTCAACTATTGTTTCCCACGTTTCAGTGAACCTACTCTCTGATAAATGAGGGGACTATATGTATATGGGTGAACTTGGGGTTAGCACATATCCCGAATTCCCGGTGAGTCAAATGAAGTAAGAAGGGATTAGCACACACTCCGAATTCCCGATGAGTCAAACGAAGTAAGAAGGATGAGTATGATATAGAGACTGAATCTAAGAACTCCTTGAATCGAGGCCGGAACGGGGTGCTCACCATCGGGTCAGACAAGACACCACCCCCCGGACCCGGAATGAGCTCCAAGATCTCAGAAAGCATTACAAACAGTTGCACATGACTAACAGAGGACAGTGATATCTGCACCCAACAGGATATCACGACGCGGATATCGCTTGATGTCGGTAGTGTATCAGTGATTCACGTACAAGGAGGATTTTTACCCTTTTTAGAATTGTACTAGGGGTAAATCTCTTCTGCTATATAAAGGGGAAGTTTTTTATTAAATAGAAACATTGTAACTCGCATATCAATGAAATACAAACTTATTTCTTTTCTTTTCTAGCTATTGAAAGGGTCTAGGGAAAAACTGTTGTTCAGCTTAAATACGAGCTCGGACTCAATGTCATAATTGGTTTGGTTATTCATTTTATCTATAATTCGTTTATCTAACATTCTTGATTACTTGTGTTGAATAAATCCACATATCCTTAAAATCACGTACAAATTTAATTGTTATTCGTTTCAAGGGTAAGCAAAAACCACGCGAGAAAAAAGAACATGAAATTCAATTTTCAAAATAAAGAATGAAGTTGAAGAAATTTAACTAATTGAATTCAATATTTCATTCTTTCCTAGAGGAACTCGTGTCCCTTAAACAAAATATTTTCTGCCCTAAAATGGTTATTCCATTTCTTACTAGAACAAAAGCAAATGGATTTTGGGTACTATTTTTTAGTTCTTGTTTTTTTTATCAAACAGGAAATATACATATATTAATAACAAAGTAACGTCAATTACATTTGGTTCAGATACCATGTCCCAAAGAACACACTTGTTACCCAAGCTTGCTAAAAGTTTGCAAGCTTCAAAAGAAAGGAGTTTTTTATCCAGAGCATGACCTTTAGTTTCTTTTTCAAAAATACATATTACATCATGAGGAGGCTAACAAAAATTTTCTTCCTGCCCTTGTATTTGCCAGTGCTACCATCCACCCAAGCATCTATACTACCTTGTTTGCTGCCTCTTCTTGATAGTTCATGAGCTGTCCTATTCCCCTGCCTGAAGATGTGCCGCAGGATAACCTTCTTCTGGTGCATTAAGTACCTGCAGTCATTTACAAATTTTTTAAACAAATTACTACCTTTATGCATGGCCTGGACTACCTCCGTGCAGTCTGTCTCTATTTCGAGGGGAAATAGATTCCATTCTTTTGCTAATCTGAGTCCTTCTCGTAGGGCTTTCATTTCAGCCGCTATTGAGCCATTTACATATGCCATTTTGGTAAAGACAACAATCCATTTACCATGTGCATCTGTGATAACACCACCTAGGCCACAATCTTGGTTATGACTTTTAAAACTAGCATCTATTTAAGTTTGAACCAGCCCTTGGGGGTTTGTCGCATTTGATATTGATGAGTAATTTCTCAGGGTATATTGTATTCTTCCCAGTGAGATGTTTAAATTCAAGAGCTTTTTGCCAGGCTAGAGATTCATTGACGGGGTTGGTGGTATTATTATGATTGTTTGTTTCTATTAATCCAAATTTGCCATATGATGAAAGGGAAAAGATTGATCCAGTGTAGAGACGAATTGGTCATAGGATAATTTAGATCTTTTATTTGGGGGAGCCAGTGTTTATTATTAGAGAAGTGTTTATTTTTATTATTAGAGAAGTATTTATTTCTTATATCAGTACATTCTCACAACTTTTGGACGGCTAGGCACTCAATGAAGATATGTTTAATAGATTCTTCAATATGGCATTTGCATAGAGGGAAGTGAGGGTCTATATTGAGGCCAATTTGTGAGAGGTACTTTCTACAAGGGATGCGTTCATGGAGGCATTGCCATAGAAAATATTTAATTGTTAGGGCATTCAAGTTTCCATGTCCAGTCAAAATCTATGACATTCTTAATAGTGGATTCAAGAAGTGTGTAACATGATTTAGTAGGAAAAATTCCTCTCATGGGGTCTGCTTGATGTGGTGGAGATACTGGAGAGGGGGAGGTGGTTAGGGGACTTCCTGGTTCACTTGGTTGCTGTCCCATGGGAGAAATATTAGATTGAGTTGAGTGAACATTTCCGTAGGAAAGAAAGGTAGGTCCAGTGGTGCATTTTGAGGGTTTATGGGGTTGAACTGAGGGGGAATATTCCACTGTGCTCTCATCTCTTAGGCCATTTGAGGATTGAGGGAGGGGGTCATCGGATGGATGATGTTGTTGAGCCAAAATTGATTGAGATAATTGTTCATGGCTAATCTCATCCCTTCCGTTATGAGTTGGGCAAGATATTGTGTGTTGTGGAATATCACTATGGCCTATTGGCCATTGATTGGTACAGTGAGGGATATTGTATGGCCCATAAGCCCTAGTTCCATCCAACTGGAGGGTTGGTAATCTTGGGATTGGGTGGTTGAGCATAAATTATTTGAGGATGATCTTGGGGGTGAAGAGGTGGAATGTTTTCTATGTTTAGAGGTCTGTGTATTTTACACCCCATATTTTTGTACATGAAAGTACGTCATAAATATACTAATGAGAGCTCAGAAGTAAGATGTTACATCCCGCATTTTTCTTGTACGTTAATATTTCGTCGTGAGTTAATCGACGTAAGATCGGGAATGATATTATTTTGAGATTTTAAGTATTATGCTATTTCAAATAAGTGATGAGTAAATTCATGAAGGAGAGGGTAAAAAAATCGAAGAAAATGAGTTTCGTTGAAGGTTGTCGATTTGGAGTAAAATACGATCCGAGCTATAATACCCGATATTTATGGGCTAGTACCATACAAGGTACCATATGACCGTGATATTATGATGTATAAAGTATATTAAAAATAAGTAAATTTTTAAGTAATTTGATACAATTCTTAATTATACGGGTAATTAGTTAATTATCGAGTAACGGACATGAACTAGTTAATTATTAAATTATGTGATAAGACTAACACCCCCAAATCGTGGCAGAAAGGAATCTAACCAAATAAATGACTAAGGGTCATGTTGGCTTAGGTGGCGATGTAGGATAACACGACTTTAACATGTCAATTAAAGATATACAAAGTTGGTCTCATTTGGAAATAGAATAGAAAAGAGATCAGATACCTTTCCTATTAGCTTGTAAGACATTACTCCTAATTCAAAGTTGTGACAACCCAAAGGGTCATCACCTATTTTCTTACCCATTTTGTGCTTTCGAGGCCTTGAAAACCTCATCTTTGGTTGTCTCGATTTGCATGCGCAGTCCGGGCGCGTAGCAAGAAAGCTTAAATATGAAATTCTGTGAAAAATGCTAAAATTTGATATTAAAATGAGTAAATTTGACTCCGGTCAATATTTTTTGGTAAACAAACCCGGAATAGGAAAATATTGGACTTGGGCGTAAGCCCGGAATTGAATTCCGAGGTCCCAAGCCCGAGAAATGAATTTTTGAGTAAAATTGTTTTTTTGAAATTTATAAAGAAAAGTGAAATGAAAATTGGTTAGAACATGTTGGTATCGGGCCCGTATTTTGGTTCCGGCGCCCGGTACAGGTCTTATATGTGGTTTAAGATATTTATGTGAAGTTTGGTTGAAATTGGACGTCGTTCGACGTGTTTCGGACTTAAAAGTCTAAATTTGAAAGTTTATGAAGTTTGAAGAAAAAACTAGTGATTTTGAGGTTTGATTCGTTGTTTTGATGTTATTTTGGTGATTTGATCGCACGGTTAAGCTCGTAGGATGTTTTTGAGTTAGTGCATGTGATTGGTTAGGAGCCCCGAGGGATCGGGAGTGTTTCGGAGGTGTTTCGGAGTGATTTTAAACTTAGGAAAAATTGCAGGTTTTTGCTTCAGCTGTTGCAGGTCCCATTTGTTCTTCGCGTTCGCGGCGCCTCTCCCGCGTTCGCGAAGCTTTAAGATTTTCTTTCACCGCGTTCGCATCCATTCCATTGCGATCGCGTAGGGTTATTTGACCCTGAGGACTTAGCCCTCTATTCCTCTTCGCGTTCGCGTAGCTTTGCAGGTCTCCTTCATCGCGTTCGCGTGATGTCCCACGCGTTCGCGTAGGTCAATTTCTAGACCCCAGCCTTTTTACTCTTCACGTTCGCATTCGTGTTCGCATTCACGCTTCTGCGAACGCGATGGTCTGTCAAGTCTACCCTTCGCGAACGCGACCTCCCTTCTGCGAACGCGAAGGGCAATTTTGCCCAGTTATATATTTCAATTTCCAGAACAGTGTAGTACGGGATTTTCATAAGTTTCCACGAACTCTCTCTTCTCCAAGGTCCTTAGGCTTCCATTGAAGCCATCCTTCACCAAAGACTTATTGGGTTAGTAATCCTTGCTTGTTTCCTTCCATTTTCTTCAACATCTAAATAATTCCTAAGCCTAAAACATGTAATTTAGGGTAGAAATTGGGGGAAATGGGTAGAGTTAGGGCCTTTTTGAATTTTCTTGATTTAGACCTCGTTTTGGGGTTGACTTTGAAAACAAATTATATATTCGGGCTCGTGGGTGATTGGGTGACATGGTTTTGGTCTGAACCTCGTGTTTTGACCAAGCGGCCCCGGGGTCGATTTTTGGGATTTTAGGAAGAAAGCTTGGAAATTTGTAATTAGGCATTGGGATTGATTTGCTTAGCATATATTGATATTATGAAGTCATTATTGTAGATTTGATTGAGTTGGAGCCGAATTCGAGAGGGAAAGCGATTGTTGTGGATTGATTTGGTCGTGGAAGTTGAGGTAAGTGTTTGGTCTAACCTTAGCTTGAGGGAATAGGAGTTGAGTCTTATTTGCTACTTGCTAATTGTCAAGTACGATGTATAGTCATGGTGACGAGTATCTATACATTAGTGTCTAGCATGACTGTGAGTCTTTGTATTTCGAATATTCTAATTTTGTTGTGACTTCCATGCTTAATTGATGATTTCTATATGTTGTGATGCGTGGCTAGAATTCATGATTTTTAGCATCATATACCGTGCATTTTAGGTGTTTTA
>ML416429.1:261534-281995 GCA_005239525.1 Nicotiana knightiana | reverse complement strand
AAAAAAAAAAAAAAAAAAAAAAAAAAAAAAATATAGACGTTGTACCGGGCCGGGCCGGGCCGGTTAACCGGTAAAGTGTACTGTTCACTTTGACCGGGTTTGACCGGTCCGGTTACCCGTTTCAAAATAATTAAACGGACCAACCCCCTCTAACCCCCCTACCCAGCCCACCCGGCCCCCTATGAACCGGGCCGGGCCGGTTCCGATTTTAACCGGTCTGGGCCGGGCGGGGTACGGGTCAACCCGGCCCGTTAGACACCCTTAGGTGCATCTAGTATCTCATTATATCATTCTAGATTGAAATCACTTTGGGATGAATATAATTCTATGATACCTTCATTCCCTGTTACGGTTGGTACTAAGGATTTCATCGAACACTTGGAGCAGCAGAAACTTTTTCAGTTCTTAATGGGTCTAAATGAGTCCTATAATGCAATTAGAAGTCAGATTCTACTTCAGTCTCCATCACCTTCTGTTAGTCGTGCCAATGATAATGAATGAGGAAAATCAAAGAAGAGTGTTTGAGACTAATTCACATATTAATGTAACAAATGAAGGGAATGATTCAACAGCTCTTATGAGTTCTATAGATAATCAACCAAAGTTTAGGGATGAACCAGGGGATGCTGAACTTCTTTACTGATGAGCAATATAATCATATCATGAAGATGATAAACAAGGATAAGTCAGAAGAACATGTAGCAAATATGGCAGGTAATGCTAATTCACAGTCACTAGAGAATCTAGCTGATTTTTGGATTGTAGATATTGGTGCTACTGACCATATGGCATCGAACGGTGCAATGTTGAAAACAATGACTGGTTTACCTGACTCCAAGAGAGGTAATGTAAACCTATCAAATGGTAAAACTGTGCCTATCATTTGTAAAGGAAGTTACAATCTTATAGATTATGATGTAATACATGATGTATTATGTGTGCCTGATTTCAAGTACAACTTGTTGTCTGTGTCAAAATTAACTAAAGAGCTGCAATGCTCAGTCAATTTTTTCCCAACATTTTGTGTCTTTCAGGACCTATACAGTAAGAGAGTGAAGGGGATTGGTAAGGAGAAAGGAGGCATTTATCTCCTGATCCCAAAGGAATCTAACAAATACAAAATGGCACAAAGGATCAACAGTTGTCTTGTAGAAGGAATTCAAGCACTTCACTACTTGGCATAAGAGACTTGGGCATGTGTCAGTTAGAGTCATGAAGCAATTAGACTTCCTTAAGAATAAGAAGTTTCTGATTGTGAACTCATTAATTGTACTATATGTCCTTTAGCTGGGCAAACAAGGAAGCCATTTCCTTTGAGTAGTAACATAGATGAAGACACTTTTCATTTGATTCATGTGGGTATTTGGGGTCCATATAAAGTGCCTATGTATAATGGAAATAGATACATTTTGACTCTTGTTGATGACCATTCTATGATGATTTGGATTTTCCTAATGAAGATGAAAAGTGACACTGTTGTTGTGTTAAAATCTTTTCTTAAAATGATACGTACACAGTTTGGCAAGACTGTGAAAGTGTTAAGAACTGATAATGGTGCAGAGTTTTTTAGCCATGAATGCAGAGATTATTTGATAGATAATGTCATTCTGCATCAAAGCAGTTGTCCACATACTCCCCAGCAGAATGGAGTAGTGGAGAGAAGACACAGACATGTTTTGGAAGTGGCAAGAGCCTTGAGGTTTCAAGGCAGCATTTCTTTGCAGTTCTGGGGAGATTGTGTGTTGGATGCAGCATACCTAATCAATCGACTGCCTTCTTCAATTCTAGCAGGGAAATCTCCATACGAGATCTTTCACAAAAGTTCACCTAATATGGCACACTTAAGGATTATTGGTTGTTTGTGCTTTGCCACAGTAACAGAAAAGTTGGATAAATTCTCTCCTAGAGCTATTACTGTAGTTCATATGGGATATTCAGTGTCTCAAAAAGGATACAAGTTGTATGATCTAAGGAAAAGAAAGTTCTTTGTTAATAGAGATCTCACCTTTAAGGAATACATATTTCCTTTTCAATTGCGAAAGGATGATACACAACAAGCTCCTATGTTCTTATAGGCGAAACAAAGAGAAGAAGGCCATTCCTTGCTTCAGCAACAATCACACGTGCCAGAAGGAGGATTTCAAATGCCAGAAGAGGAACATGAGACTGTCAACCAGGACATTGTGCATGATCATGAATTGATACAACAAGAGAATGGTCAAGATCATGTTGGGCAGATACCAGTTGTTGAAGCTGGTCATCATGAGCAGATGCCAATTGCTGAAGTCACTGACGATGTTCAAGTTGAACAACTCAGGAGATCCAACAAAGGTTCCAAACCACCTATTTGGATGAAAAACTATGTTTGCCCACTCAATAGGTCATCCCCATCCACCTGCATATATCCAATATCCAATTATTTGAGTTATAGTGCTTTATTAGTTACTTACCAATCTTATTTGATAGCTACTTCACAGGAAACAGAACCTGCATCATACACAGAATCCATGAAGGACCCAAGATGGGTTGAAGCAATGAAGGCAGAAGTGGATGCTTTGGTTCTAAACAATACTTGGAAAATAGTGGACATTCCTAAAGGTAAACTACCTATTGGATGCAGATGGGTATACAAAATCAAATACGGATCCAATGGAGAAGTTGAGAGATTCAAAGCAAAACTTGTTGCCAAGGGGTACAGCCAACAAGAAGGTCTAGACTATCAGGAGACCTTTTCTCCAATGGTTAAAATGGTCACAGTGAGAGCTGTTATTGCATTGGCTGCTATGCATCACTGGCCGCTCTTTCAAATGGATGTTTATAATGCATTTCTTCAAGGTGACCTTGAAGAAGAGGTTTACATGCAGCCACCACCTGGTTTTAGTAGCCAAAGGGGAATACTAAGGGTTGCAGATTTCTTAAATCGCCCTATGGCCTTAAGCAAGCATCAAGACAATGGAACTTGAAGCTCACAGAGACTCTCTTGCAAGCAGGTTTCACTCAGAGCAAACATGATCATTCTTTGTTCATCAAAGAAGAAAATGGAAAGCAGGTCATCATACTTGTATATGTTGATGACCTTCTTATCACTGGAAGTGACATCACAATGATTCAAAAGGCAAAGCACATGCTGCACAAGGCTTTCAAGATCAAGGACCTGGGAAATTTGAAATATTTTCTAGGCATTGAAGTATGCAGGTCTGAAAAGGGAATTCTCTTATGTCAGAGAAAATATGCTCTAGAACTTATAGCAGAACTAGGATTATCTGGTGCTAAGCCTGCTATTACACCAATTGAGCAGAATAAAAGGTTCATAACTGTTGAGTATGATGAACATTGTCATTTGGATGATGATCCAACTTTGACAGATGTGACGAGCTATCAGAGATTGATTGGGAAGCTTTTGTACTTGACCTTAACAAGACCTGACATTGTTTACAGTGTGCAAACTCTGAGTCAATTCATGCAAGCTCCCAAGCAATCTCACTTGGAAGCAGCATACAGAGTAGTGAAATATGTGAAGAATGAACCTGGGCTTGGGATTCTTATGAATGCAGTTGGGAACATGACTCTTAATTCATATTGTGATGCAGATCGGGCAAGCTGTCCTAACTCAAGAAAGTCAGATATTGGATATCTTGTGAAGTTTGGTGGATCATTGATTTCTTGGGTATCTAAGAAGCAGACCACAGTGGCAAAAAGTTCAGCAGAAAAGCATGGCCTTGACTGTTTCTGAGCTAATTTGGCTAGTAGGAATGTTCAGAGAGCTGGGAATAGAGATTTCAACTCCAATTCAGCTCCACACGGACATCAAAGCAATGCAGATAGCTAATAACCCATTTTTTCATGAAAGAACCAAGCATATAGAAATAGACTGCCATTTCGTAAGGGAAAAGGTACAGCAAGGACTGATACACCCTACATATGTACCAACAGAAGAGCAGGAAGCAGATTTACTCACTAAAGGACTGGGGACTGTTCAACACTATCATTTGATGTCCAAGCTAGGCGTTTTGAACATTTTCATCACACCCAGCTTGAAGGGGGTGTTGAAATACACACGTGATTAATAGATTTGTACAACTGTATTAGTTTGTTAGAAGTGTTAGAAGTTAGTTGTAGATGTAGAAGCCTATATAAATGTGTATAGGGGTGTATGTATTTTTTCTGATGTTTTCATAAAATCAGTTATAACCTACTTTCCCTCCACTGCTTCTTCTTCTTCTTCTTCGATTTCTTATGCGAGCTTCTTCCGCTCATCAATGGTGGAATTTAACATGTTTATCTTTTTTGCTTCTCTCTCGCTCTCTTTTTGTTTTGATTGCTCCACAGGAACAATATCATCTGGTGTTGGCATTGGTTGGCCTATACTGGGAATGATTCTTGAGGCATATGGATTTGCTGTACTCTTTAGGTAAGTTTGTTTTGTGGTTCCTTGGGTGCCCAAATATTCTTTTAATTGCTGATGGATAATTTAGCACAGTGGTTTCTAGCCAATATGGGCAGTTTTTCTGCAAAAGATACCTATGTTAGGTTGGATCTTCCAGCAGCCCTTTGTCAGATTGGTATGTTTATTTGTAATTCATATACGTTCTTCCATTGCTTTTAGTTTGGGGGAAGGACTTCATTAATAGCTTTTAAGAAAAGCAGCTCTCTTCAAATTTTGTGTGTTCATCTGTTCCAAACATTATAGATTATATTGATTGGACTCATATCGATAATTCTGGATCCTAAGATTTTTGTGATGCTGAATCTGACTTAGGATATCCCCACTTGTCTCCATCTATCATAGCATTACAATGTTACCATTTGGTTGCGGTCTTTACTGGAATATAAAATGTGACTAGTTTCAAAGGAAGTGATATTGGTTAACCCACTTGTTCGAATTGTAAAGTACTGTGTTGTAAGATTTGCATGTAGAAGGATGATGATAGTAATAGTTTTTTTTTTTTTTTAGTTGTGACTACAAGCAATCTGGATTTGAAATCAAATCCTGTCATGTGTCTGGTTACTAGTATAACATTTTTGTTCATTTAATTGAAGGCTAAAACTCATGTCAATTTAGAAATGTGACTAATTCCATCTTACAAAAAGACGAAGCAGTCTATAATTCTAAAAGGGTCAAGGGATAGAATTATTTTGAAAATTTTACCTCCTATAGCAAAGGTATACACCCTATTTATTGTAAATCAAAATTATTTTAAAATATTATTTTTTATATCTACCTTTTATATTTTATAGCAAAATATGTATTTATGGTACATACTACCATTGAGGCATGAAATAAGGCATAAAATACGTTATTTATGTTTTTCTTCTCACTTAGACAACTGGACATACCTATTCTTAAGGTGATTGTTGTTACCGTATTCATGAATACATGGCGCGCATACAGCTAGATTGCTTGATTTTAGGCGCTTTTTACAGTTGTATTCATGAATACAGCAACGCTAATACATGTGAATACATGCGCGTACAACTAGATTGCCCTGATTTTATGCGCTTTTTGCTATTGTATCCATGAATACATGTGAATACATGCGCGTACAACTGCCATGATTTTAGGCAGTTTTTACTGTTGTATTCAATCATGACAGTTTTTACTGTTGTATTCATGAATACAACAGCGCGAATACACGTGAATACACTACTGTAACAACTGATAGTAGTTATATGAAGTAATTATGTATATGGTAGCTATGGCAAGTTAATAGCCACCGAAGAAAATTCCTCTTCTTCTCGCATGTTACCAAGTCACTGGAACAGAAAATCATCCACACTTCTCCTTTTTCCAATCTCTTCTCTTCCGACTCCCAAAACAAATTGTAAAAACATCCTATTGTTTCACAAAGGATGCCCTATAATAACAACTTCAAATGTACCCAAAGATATCTTGCCTTTTTCCGCTTAAAAAAGTTTCAGAACACTTAAAATAGAAAACAGTGGCAAGTGATAACACTCATAAATATATATATCATCCACTCAGCTAAGCTTTGCCTTCAAAGGTTGCTTGATTCCATTTGAAATGTATTATCAACAACTTGCAGCCCATTTTCTGAGGCAATGATTGCTGTGCACCTGAATTTAATCCAGTGAAAGCAGAAATAGGAATAAAATGAAACTAGCTTGTTGGTAGAATATCAGGGAAGGGTAAAGGAAGGAAAAGTTGAAAGATGGAAGATGAAAGAAAATAAAATAATTTTCCTCTCAGGATACTATGTCAAACATAAGAGAAGAGACACTTTTTTGTTTCATAGAAAAATAAGAAAGTCATTTTCTTCTAAGCGCTACTCTGTTGTCTATCACTATCTTCTTTTTCCTCCTCGCTAAATACAGCATAAACCTTATCACTTCATCCAGAAACAAAACTATCAACGACAACAATCACCCATGAGCTATTGAAGGCAATTTGCAACAATATAAGTACTACAACCTTTAAATCTAACCAGTTTATCTACAATTCATTTACTTATTTTGTTTATAAGTATGTTCCGCAGATACTGTACAAACAACTCCACACAATAACTAAAAAAAGCATGAGACACTAAAACACAAAGACCTTAAATTGAATATCTTTATGTCTATCCAACATTTTCGTGTATCAAGCATAATGTCTGATAAAAATAGGAAATGGATGAGATAGATATAAGTGGTAGGAGAACTAACGGGTTCCTGAAGATAACACCATGTTCCACAACACCATCAATTTGATCGAGAGTTTTAGCCACTTCAACTGCCACATGAACAATGGGAGGTAGACAGTTAGCATCAAACAAGTTGAACAAGAGTGGCAAAGAATACTTTGGATATAGAGATATACCAAGGCTTTCCATTGGTGACGTAAATATGACATCAAGAATGTTGTGCCCTTCTTTAGTGACTAAAGGGAAATCACCTCCCAGTGGACCTGCATACCCTATAGCTGGCCTCCTCCAAACCTCCACAAAGAAACAAATAACATCAAGGAGATGACAATTGAATGGAAAGAGAATCCACTATGTCCCCTGAAGGTTTCTAATTGATCTTCAAATATTACTTCGACGATGTTGGTTCATATATCATAGCAGAAAGATGAGGAGAAATACAATTATGAAAGCCATGGAGAAAATGTTAAGACTGATAGATACTAGTTTACAGGTGCTCAAAATGTTATATCTCCCTGAGATAAAAAAAGAGATTCTACAATCTAAAAAAGACCATCTCAAAGAAGAATGCAACTTTAGCTTGTGGTACTGGCAAAAATGTCAAGTAATCCTAATCCTAGAATGAATATTATTGAGGTGAAAAGTGCAAAGGTAAAAAAGAGAAGGGAAAGAGAAAGAAAAAGTTCATTTCCTTTGGTAAACTAAGTGGAGGAAAATGTGATCCACTTATCCGATATTCGAAAGACTATCATTAAGGAAGAATATTACTTGCCCAAGAAATACATCCTATCTTGGTCTTTTGCAAACATCAGAGTTTGACAAGGAGATAGAAATTTATTTTATGCCTTAACAGGGTAATACATGACTAGGCTTTACCTCCGCATCCCCTAGGAAGAGGTCATCTATTTCTTCAGCTGTCTCAAGCCAGTTAACCTGAGAAGTCAATAAGCTTAAATAAGGATAGTTCTCACCTTTTGAGCTACACTTGTTCATCAGCATTTAGCAAAACATTTGGTAGGGAACTTACAGATTTAATTAGTACTGGAATCGAACCATCTACACTGCCCTTGAATTGTTTTTCCTTTATAATAAGTATCAGTTTATCAGCGGCTTCCAGAATAATCTGCAAGCAGTATCAGTCAACGAAGCCTCATAAAAAATCAGTGAATATTAAGGAAGATAATAAAATATAAGGAACTTCAAGCTGAAACACTGAAAGAAGCAATAATATATTACAAATCAAGATAGATGATATATAAGAACAAATATGCAAAACATTGATTGCCGTGTTGAAGTACAGACACAATAGAAATTTTTTCTTTTAGACTATCAAATAGGGTTGAATACATAACAACCCACGAGAAATATGACAAACCTTCTCTTGAATTATAGAATCATCACCCTGCAGTTTCCGACGCCCAATGATTGCTGCAAGTGTTTCTTCTTCCATAGTATCAGCATCATCAAACGCTAGATCAATCTATGTAAGGAAAAATAGAAAGATTGCATGAAACGTTTCAGCTTCAATGCAACAGTCCAATAAGTGACAGAATAAAGCAAAATCCCAGATACTAGACTTAAAGCTTCACTGCTTAAATTGGAGTAACTATCATCTGAAACCTTACAATGACTTTACTTCAATAGGACTTCCTCTCTCTTTCAAGAAGGTGATTCAATTTACATTACCCTGACCAAGGATCTTCTATCTGCTAGCTCCATTAATATTTGCATGATGGAACTTGAAGCTAAACTAAATAGCTACATAGACTTTGACTGCAATCTGAATTCATTGCGGGTTCAAGATGGTGTCTAGACGCTCACATTTTTTAATAACTCCTAATGCAACTATCTAAGGAAGAATCTTAGTAGTGGTATGCACCTTATAACCACCATTGTACTGTTCCAAGGGTATTCCTGCCTTGGCTGCTTCACTTGCGCTGCCAACACATCTGCACCAGAGTGTTCCTGGTTACTCCTAATGGAAAAACAAACAAACTCAATAACAAGGCTTCAAGTATATGGAAAATAAATAAGAAATGGAAAAATTGTCGATCCAATTACAAGCTAACATTCAACTATTATCTGGGAGTAAATTTTAAGGTGTGTTTGGTATAACGTAAAAATTTCTCTCGGGAAATGATCTCACTGATGAAATCATTTTCCAGTGTTTGGTTCTCTTAAATTGTTGAAAATGTATTCTCTGGAAAAACCAGGACGCGTTTTGGCTCAAATAGAGTGGAATGGTTACAAAGGATTCATATACCGGAAACCACCGAGGCAAAGTCGATGATTGGATATTCCCTCCTTACGAGTGGAAGTCATTTTCCTTGATAAATCCTTTTAGTATTCCATACTTCAACCAATACATAGACATTATTGTCCCATTAATACTCAAAAAATCAACAACACATAATCCTCATGACCGATCCTCCCCTTTCTACTGTTTCATATGTAAGCAAAATATCCAACCATAGTGAAAATGATCCACAAGAAGGGGAGCTCTGGCGTAACCGGTAAAGTTGCTGCCACGTGACTAGGAGGTCACGGGTTCAAGCCGTGGAAACAACCTCTTGCAGAAATGCAGTGTAAGGTTGCATACAATAGAACCTTGTGGCCAGTCTTTTCCCTGGACCCGCGCATAGCGGGAGTTTAGTGCACCGGACTGTCCTTTTTATTGGAAATGATCCACAAATGATTTTTCGAGAAAAAGCATTTCCTACCCACCAAACAGAACCTAAAAGGAAGATGAAGTAAAACGGGATAAGGAAAAAAATATACATGGAGTATGTCTATGCAACAGACAATTTAATCTATATTATGAACTACAACAAGGAAAACACTCGAAACGAACACAAACCAAAATCAAATTGTATGATCGTATCATATTTCCCTTCTTTATATTTCTTTTTGTGGTCACAGTAAACGATCTTCATATAGTTGGAATACAAGTATACAACAGCCGAAGCAAAATACAGATTTTTATGTTAAAGGGACTATGACCAAGAAGCATGTGTCTATTAAGTGTACTACCAGCATCAAGACATTCAGGCAATTGGACATTTGAACTTACGTGGGTATGCCAGTGACATCTTTTATAGAACCAACCCTAAGTTGCTGACCTAGATATTGTATAGCCAAAGCAGAAGCATGACCTGAGCCCAATCCTATTACCATACCACTCTTCACATAGGAATCCACCTACAATACAAAGAAACAAAGATCAATTCGCCTGTTTTACAAGAAGAAAGAATAGAGGCGAAGGAGAAGGAGTATTTACTGCATGTTTGGCGGCTAGGAGTAGACCAGCAGAGGGATCAGAGAAATTGGAACGAGTAACAAAGCGCTGAATGGAATTTCTTGATGAGCCGAAATTATAAGCTTGCTTTCGAGTTTGCAGAATCGAAGAAGAAATAAATGGTGATGCTGAAGAAGGCAACGCCCAAGCCAACGCCATAGCCAATATTCCTCACTTCTTTCTCTCTCGCTCTCTATCAAAATATCTCACTATAATCACCTCCTATTCACAATTTCTATCTGTTTGAAGGAGATAAGAGGGCGCCACCCGCACATTCTTTTTTTAGTTCTTTTAGTAATTATTGTTATTGCATGTCTTTTTATGACGTCCTTACTATTTTAATGGTTTCTGTTGAGATATTAATATATTATCTTTTTTTGTTTTATTTTTATTTTTATGAGCCAAGGATCTATCGATAATAGCCTTTTTACCTCGTCGGGTAGGAGTAAGGTACGTACACACTATACTCGCAGATCTCACTTTATCAAATTTTATTGATCGTTGTTGTTGTCGGTACTTAATTTGGGATTTTTACCTAGCCATACTATATTAGAAACTTATTTACCAATGTTCTCTATGTTTTCTAGTTTTTAATAAGTATCTAGGTTTTTCTTACAAATTGTATAGATTGCTCCTTAAAAGGCTCTCATCCCATTATTAGTGCCATCAATTAAGAGATTCAATTATATCATTTCCTTTTTTTTCCCTCTCCTCTTCTCTCTCCTTTTTTTTTACAACAAAATTTCTTAATCTACGCCCTGAATCTACATCTTCTCTTTTCTCACCATTACCGACAGCTTTATATTATTAAATTATTAATTGCATCATTCTTTTGCTGGGAGACCCGACAACACTGAAAATGAAGAAATATTCAAAAATTGTATGCTAAATATATCATAATCGTATTTGAATTGTATCAGATACATCAATACGTAAAACATAATTGTATCATACTTGTATCACAATTGTATCTAACTTGTAGATGGTACATTAATATCCAAAATATACCTGATACAGTACTAATAAACTAATATATAATTATCATATATTTGCGATACAAACTGTGAAATTCGTCACGAACTCACAACTGCTCATAATTCAGATACAAATTTGATATAATCCTGAAAGAATTCTTACCCAGTTATGATACAACTTAAAACCCACTCTAAACTTAAATTGATACAATATTTGTATTATACTTGTATTGGTATTGTATCATGTGTTGTTTTAGGTACAAATTGTGATACAATTTAAAATTATGATACAACTTTGATCTTCATCTTTTTCAAGTATCAATTTAAAACATCAACCTATAACCAACTCTAAACTTAAATTATGATATAATATTATATTTTAATAGTATTTGTATCATATCAGAATTATCTTAGGTATTGATGTATCAAATACAACTCACATATAATTATGATACATTTATCATACAATCATAATACAATTCCCAAACTTCTTATTCCTCGAGTTTCATTTTGAAATTCAACCTAAAACCAAATTTAAACTTAACCAATCTCCCTTAAAATTGAAATATAAACTCTAAAAGATATTTTCAATCGTTTTCAAGAATACCCACTCCAAAGAATTCACAAACTCGTAAAATTTGAATATCTAATTCAAAGTTTCGAAACTTTTTAATGCTATGTCAATGGCAGAACCCTCTACCTGCAATTTCAGAGATAATGTCGATGGATTTGTCAATATTTGAAGTTTTTTAATGGTTGTTGGTGAAATTGATTCAGAGAAATATATGATGCAACAATTTTAGAGAGATAATAGTTTGATTTGTACGAGAGAGAGAGAGAGAAAGAGAGAGAGAGAGATTCGTTGAATTGTATGAAAGACAGATGACTTTAAAAAAATTTGAAATTTGGAGGAAAATCGTAATTGTATGAGGTTAATTAAGTTGATAGATGGGGATGGGAGATACAGTTACAAATTAGTTCCTATATTTAAGGGATCCTTCTTTTATCATATTTTATACATAAATAATAAATATAGATACACAATGTAATTTTTAAAAAATTTACAGAAAAATTATTAATAAATTTTTAATATAATATAGCTAGGTAAAAATCTCACTTAATTTACACCCTATTTTGTTGGCCCAAGTGCACAAAGAGCCTTGTTTAGAACCGCTATTTAAAGAATAACCAAAACTTATAAAGTATTTAGTCTGAAGTTTGATTTTGGGAGTTCAAGTTTTATACCTTTGGGAATGAAGTTAGGTTCATCAGAAGTAGTTTGCTAAACCATACTAAGAAGTTGTTTGGCAAGAGGTATTAGAAGAAATAATGCAAGTATTAGTTCTATGTATTACTAATATTTTGTTTGGTATATTTTTTCAACTTGTGTATAACTAATACAGTGTATAACTAAGAAATAATGCAAGGCTATTAATGCATGCATTAGTATGGTTAAAGACAAAATTGTCCTTAAAGTCCCTTAAAATTAGAGAATATGGAGGGCATTTTTGTAAACAACTATTTTTCTTAAATATTATGCAATGCATTATAATTTTTAGTACACCACACCAAACAGTAGATAAGAAATAATATCTGCATAACTAATGCTTGCATTACTAACCCATGCATTACTAATCTCTGCATTACTAATCACCTTATTCCGCACTATTCGTATACACTCTACCAAACGACCCCTACACTTTAAATAGTTTTTAAAAATAGGCTATAGTTTAAATAGTATTCCTCAAAGCGGCTACCTAATGCTATTTCCACCCAGTGTTTGAAGTTTAGACACAAAGGTAAAAATGACACCAGATAGCCACTTTAAGGGGCTGTTGTTTAGGAATTAACCCTGCATTCTGAATTTCAGTTTTTCTATTTAATTTTTTATGACACAAATATCCTAAATTGTCCTAAAGTTGAAAATTTTAGTTTAAAATTTCAGGAAAAAAAATAAGTACTTGCTAATCTCTAAATAGTATCCTGAGAATGCGTATAAGTGCACTTGCCCCGACCCAAAGTGGGTTAATGTTTGGTCCACTAGTCAATGAATATGTTTGGAATATTCAGAATTCGGTTTGACTCCGGTCTTTACTTAAAATTAAATCAAATCAATTTTTATCGATTTCCTAATTATGTAAACCAACTCAGCTAATAGATATTTTTTTTTTTGGTTTTGGTTTTTTCAGTTTCTTTAGTTACACTAAATGAGTTATGAATAAAAAATTTCATGTGTCATGTTTTGTTTAGTATGATCGAATTAATTGATAAACATATGACCCATTTCGCTCGTCAAATTTCCATTTTAGCAATTAGGGAAGTCAGTCATCGGAAGAAACCTAGCGATGGCTTTGGCCCTCTACATTAATTCAGATCCTGGCCGAAGTTGGAGCGAAAGCTTGTTTGTTTGAGTCACCTATATGGAAATATTGTTAATATTAGTTTTTAATCAAACATATTAGTTAAAAGTGATTTTGAATAACGAAAGAATTCCAAGTAATAAAATAATACAAAATTAAGATTGCTCGTATTTGTTTACAGAGGTTAGAGAACTCTAAAAATTGTGTAATTATGAAAATCTACTTTGGAAAAAGTCTTCATAATTCAAAATCAGACAGGAAAGAAATTCTCATGATGATGGCACCACGTTCCCCTTTGCTTTTGCAACTTAGGTGACATTAAACGAATTCGGTGTTCCAAAAATTCCTTTATTAAACGGAATTGTGGAATTGTAAATCATGAATTTACATGGCCCGCTGCTTTAATTTGTATAAGCATGAAAGCCAAAAATCACTTTTCCAAACCAAAGTTTCTAAAGTAACGGACTTAAAATTAAAGTCCAGAATCCCTATGTCTATGTCTTGTTCTTGTTAGGGGTAGTCTGATTTCTTAACATATTTGATTTTCCTATCTTTTGAAGGAAATGATAATATATTTATCATAATTAAGTTTTCCTTCTTACAGAAGAAAATTATAATTCTTCCATATTTGACGCTAAATCAATAGATTCTGGCACCTTTCCAAAAGGAAACAAGTGCCTTTGGTCGAAAAAGAAAAAGAAACAAAACAGCTGGAGAAGCAGCGACGGCTGAGGCGGCGAGCAGTGGAGGTGGCTGGCCGGCGGCAGAGATGGAGGAAGTGGGGTAAAGTGAGGGATTGAGGGTGAAACTAAGAGCAAAAGGTAGTCCTCAAATAGATATACCCGTTTATGCTTGTATCGTAGGGTAAAGGTGGGTCAACCTTGATAAATTTCAAAAAGAAGAGAAGGCTAGGGTTTCAGATTTAGGTAGATCTACGGAGATTGAGAGGGTTATGGGGATTTGGGGTTCGGATTCATGGAGAGGAGGTTGAGATGAGTGGGGGTGAAGTTTTGGTGGTGTTTGGACGGCGGTAGGCAGTGGTGCCGCCATGGAGAGAGGCGGCGGCGGCAGAGGATGAGTGGGAGAGAAGAGATAGGCTCTAGGGTTTGTGTAATGGCAAAAATATGATATTAAAAGGCTTTTTATATTCCAAGTGAAATTAAATCTAGGCCTTTGGATCAATAATAAGGAAGGGCTCAGATTGAGTCTTGGTTTCACTTGATGAAACGACGTAGTTTCATCATGAAACGACGTAGTTTCATCATGAAACTACGCCGTTTTGAACCAAGGCTTGGCCAACCCTCAATTGGACTGGTATGGACGAATTGGGCTCAAGTTTTGGGCCAATTTGGCTCAATTTTAATTAAAAATATAATAGCCCAAACTCTTAACCCCTAATTATTTTATTTAGTCCTAAAGAAGGCATACAAGTAAAAGAAAAACCTTTTGGTGTATATAATTTAAAGATACAAAACTAAAATATACAAATGAAAGGTAAAAAATATTTTTGGTATTTTTAATAAAGGAATGCAAATAAAAATGCACAAACAATTAAAATTATCCAAATACTAGTATTAAAAGCATGCAAAAATTAGGTATTCACAGTTGCCCCTCTTTGCTCGAGAACATGAAGAGTTTTTCGTGCAAAGAAAAGTGAATCCATGACTAACTTTTGCTCACACATCAGTCATCACTACGATGAAGCATTTTGAAAAAGGTGACCGAACCTTGCTTCCGAGATTGCCTACATATCATTGGCTATAAAGGAATCAGGTCAGTGTAGCTCTGGGAAAGTTTGGTAGCTGGGACTACCGTACACTGGATTTAAGACTGTTGTTGTTGTTGTTGTTGTTGTTGTTGCTGTTACTATTACTTGTTGTTTACATTAAAGGAAAAGAGAAGAGAACTACATATGTGTGCAAACTAAGAGTTACAAAATTCCTATCTATGTGCCTTATGGAGTCAAATCTTGATTTTTGACTTGCTCGCTTATGTCGACCTTAGATTGGATCTTGATGCTCTTTGAAGAAAAGATTGTGACTCAATCTCAATTGCTTGCTTTCTGGATCAGAATTTGAGAAGAGGAATCTTGAGAAGCTGGGTTGCTGACATATTGCTAATGCTAACTCCAACCATCTTGTGATCGAAATACTTCTTTCTTCTGATGAGACACTGAAACCGCAAGCTTTAACCGTCATATGTGCTCTACGGCGGGGCCTGAAAAGCCATCAAAGACGAACAAACGAACAAAAATTTTCTGCCCCAGTTTGAACTAGGAAAATTTTGTGAGTTATCAGAGAAAGTTATGAACTATCTAATTTATTGAAAGGTACACAGAAACAGTAGTATAAACAGACTAAGAGAGATAAAAATTTGTAACGAGGGTTACGTACCTTACATTACCCAAGGGATAGGTAACCAGGGGTTGGTACCCTGTATTACTGAAAGGGAAAGTAACCAGGGGTTGGCCCCTTGTATCACCGGGGAGGAACGTAACCAGGGGTTAGTACCCTGTATTACTGAAAGGACATGCAACCACGGGTTGGTACCCTGTATTACCGGAAAAGAGTGTAACCAGGGGTTGGTACCCTGTATTACTAAAAGGAATGTAACCAGGGGTTGGTACCCTGTATTACTGGAGAAGAATGTAACCAGGGGTTGGCACCCTGTATCACTGAGAAGGAATATAACTAGGGGTTGGTACCCTGTATTACTAGGAAGAAAATGTAACCAGGGGTTGGTACCCTGTATTACTGGGAAGGAATTGTAACCATGGATTGGCACCCTGTATTACTGGAAGAAAAATGTAACCCGGGGTTGGTACCCTGTATTACTGGGAAGAAATGTAACCAGGGGTTGGTACCCCGTATTACTAGGAAGAAAATGTAACCAGGGGTTGGTACCTTGTATTACTAGGAATGAATTGTAACCAGGGATTGGCACCCTGTATTACTGGAAGAAATGTAACCAGGGATTGGCACCCTGTATTACTGGAAGGAAATGTAACCAGGGGTTGGTACCCTGTGTTACTGATAAAGCGTTGAATTCCTATAGGCGAAATAGTTCTATCTGGGTTAAGCTATGTAAAATGACCTGCGCGAAGAGTACTTCTACCCGGAGCTATGAGCTGGATCCCCCTAGGCAAAATGGTTCTATCCGAGTTAAGCTACGTAAAACACCCTGAGTGAAGAGTACTTCTACCCGGAACTATGAGTTGGATCCCCCTAGGAGAAATGGTTCTACCCGAGTTAAGCTACGTAAAACACCCTGAGCGAAGAGTACTTCTACCTGGAACTACGAGCTAGATCCCCCTAGGTGAAATGGTTCTACCTGGGTTAGGCTACTAAACTAGGAGGTATGAATAGTAGTGATGCATGCTAAAAAGAAAAATGGAGATTTTAAGGAGCATACGTTCGGTGACATTCGTCCTTTAAGAATCTCCATTCTGCATTGCTCCGTTCCTGCTTCAAACAAAGAAAAATTTATGAGTTTTCAAAGTGGTGGTTGGTTTGCGGCCTTCATGCCCTATTGTGGTTTGACTTCACGGCCTCTCCGCAGCTGAAGAACTGATTCTATTAGTATGGTACCGAGATGCTCGGCTGATCTGTATCATTTTCAGGAGACCTTGGCTTTCCAATGTTTCCCCCAACTGTTTCATACCCAGACGTCCTTGGTATCGCGACCTTTGTCTCTGAGGCAATGCGATTTTCTATAAAAATCAAACTCAGTTGTCTTGCACCTAGTACCGATTTGTGTCTGCAATGCTTATCAACTTTTCTCATGAAGAGGTCTTGCTTAGGCAACCTTTTCAGTTTCTTTAGGACAACTTGTTCACCTTGTCAAATGAGATCACAGACGGATTCGCGCCTTCATCAATGCCGTATATGCCCCAAATTGTGCTTGATATTACGGGTAAACTATAGCCAGTTTTGCAGCCATTTGTTTGCTTCGCTTTTGACGACAGATTAGATCAAAAAGGACTCAAAGAAAATTATGGGTAAAAATAGAAGAATACTTGAAGGTGCAAAAGAACTGTGCTTAAACAAAAGGCGTCCCTTTCGGGGAAAAGAACAGAGAGACTTATCTGGAAGTATGTGCCGACTTTAATGAATCATGACATGCATTTTGGACTGGACGCTTGATCAGTCTGAGCTGTCTAATTCTCAAAATCCGTCGCAAAGGTTCATATTGAAACTGTCTTGGTCGTGCTCATGTCGGGGTATCGAAGACCCTCATTCGGCTAGTAGCGCCCTTTGCGGGTTTTCGCTAACTGACCTCTCTCATTTATCTATTCACCGTCGCCTTATGGTGCCCATTTGGGTTTTCACCTATAAAACTCTCTCATTTCTCTGTTTGTTATCGCCTTACAATGACTATTTGGGTTTTCACCAATAAGACTCTCTATTTCTCTACTCACTATCGCCTTATAGTGCCCATTTGGGTTTTCACCGATAAGACTCTCTCATTTTCTTTTTTCTTTTTCTTTTTTTTCTTCTTCTTGTTTTTCATTTTCTCTTTCTTTTTTCTTTTTTCTTTTTTTTAAGATACGACATGCGGAAGGCTGCCCAATTCCCTTGACATGGGAACTTCAAATATTCTCAAAGATCGACCAGAAGTTCTTAACATGGAAAAAATGGGAAAAGAACCTTGAACTGAATTACAACTTTTGGAACCGTTTCTACAGAAAAAATCGAAAAATAAAACAAACTTCTGCCCCACTTTTGGAGTACTAGGAATATGGATTTTTGTTGTGATGGGACCGAACCCAGGGTAAGGCTGCCTACGTATCCTTTCGGAATCAGGTCGGTCGTAGTTCAATGACTCAGAAGATTTGTTGTTTGGATTCTTTTCTTTTCTTCCCCCCCCCCCTTTTTTTTGAGTACACAGGTTCCAAAAAGTGGAAAACAAAGAAGACAAATACAGCTCAAAAGGTTTAACAAGAGGGTGACACATATTTGGAACAACGAGCAATGGTAGCCTTCGTCATCTCGATTATGACAAAATCATGCGTGAAAGTTCCACAGTGGGTATATATCAAACATAATATCTTTTGACTGCATCTGCGTTAATAGTCATGCCTGGTACCCTTCCTTCTTCATCTACCAAGTGCAAGGCCCCTTTTGGTAACACTTTCTTGATGATGTAGGGTCCTTGCCAGTTTGGGGTGAATTTTCCTTTAGCTTCTACTTGGTATGGAAGAATGCGTTTCAGAACGAGTTGGCCCACCTCGAAGTGCCTTAGACACACTTTCTTGTTATAAGCGCGTGCCATTCTTTGCTGGTATAACTGGCCAAAGCATACTGCTACTAGTCATTTTTCATCAGTCAGCATTAGTTGTTCTAATCGGGTCTTTACCCATTATGTATCTTCAATCTCCGACTCTTCAATGACTCGAAGAGAGGGAATTTCAACTTCAGCCTGTATTACAGCCTCTGTTCCATATACCAACAGATAAGGAGTTGCACCAACAGATGTGCGAGCAGTTGTGCGGTATCCCAAAAGAGCAAAAGGTGACTTTTCATGCCATTGTCTGGAACTTTGGGTCATCTTACTAAGAATCTTCTTGACGTTCTTGTTCTCCGCATCAACGGCTCTATTGGCTTTTGGCCGGTAAGGGGTAGAATGGCGATGCATGNTAATGGTCTTCGGGATACCAAAACGACAGATGATGTTGGAATGGACAAAGTCTACCACTGCTTTCTTGGTGACTGCTTTGAAAGTGACGGCCTCCACCCACTTGGTGAAGTAATCAATTGCAACCAAAATGAATCTATGCCCATTTGAAGCCTTTGGCTCGATTGGCCCAATAACATCCATTCCCCAAGCAACGAAGGGCCAATGAGAGGACATGGGATGCAACTCCGAAGGTGGCGAGTGAATCATGTCACCATGGATCTGGCATTGGTGACACTTGCGAACAAAACTGAAGCAAAATCGCTCCATGGTAAGCCAATAATACCCTGCCCGCAGAATCTTCTTCGCCAAAACACATCCATTCATGTGAGGTCCACATACCCCCGAATGCACTTCACTCATGATATGCTCAGCTTCTGTGGCATCTATGCATCTCAATAAGTTCAAATTTGGGGTCCTTTTGTACAAAATTTCCCCATTCAGGAAGAAACTGCCGGCGAGCCGCCTTATAGTTCTTTTTTTATCTGCCTTGGCATGCTCTGGGTGTTCCCTTATTTTCCGAAATCGTTTTATGTCATGATACCATGGTTCACCATCTGGTTATGTCTCAACAGTATTACAATAACCGTGTTGATTCCGAACATGGATTTCCAACGGATCAATATGAGTATTACCTGGATAAGGGATCATCGAAGCTAAGGTAGCCAAGGCGTCGACTAGTTCGTTGTGAAACCTGGGAATGTACCTGAACTCGATGGATTTGAATATTTTTCTCAGATCTTGCACACATTGTCTGTATGGAATAAGCTTAATATCTCGAGTCTCCCATTCGCCTTGGGCTTGAGGGATAAGCAAATCAGAATCTCCCATAACCAATAGTTCATGCACATCCAGATCGAGGGCCATTTTCAGACCCATGATACAAGCTTTGTATTTTGTCGTATTATTGGTATAAAAGAAACGGAGTCGGGCCGTTGCAGGGTAATGTTTTCCGATAGGCGAGATGAGGATTGCCCTGATCCCAACTCCTTTCATGTTGACAGCCCCATTAAAATACATTTTCCACACATGGGTGGTGTCCGGAACTACTTCCTCTATTGAGTTGACCTCTTCATCTGGGAAGTATGTGCTCAGTGGCTTGTAATCATCATCAACTGGATTCTCTGCCAAATGATCTGCCAAAGCTTGTGCTTTCATTGCGGTGCGAGTGACATAGACAATGTCGAACTCTGTGAGCAGAATCTGCCATTTTGCGAGCCTGCCAGTGGGCATCGGCTTTTGAAAGATGTACTTTAAAGGATCCATTCTGGATATGAGGTAAGTGGTGTAGGCTAGGAGATAATGCCTCAACTTCTGAGCAACCCAAGTCAAGGCACAACACGTCCTTTCCAAAAGGGTGTACTTAACCTCATAATTGGTGAACTTATTGCTCAAATAATAGATTGCATGTTCTTTTTTGCTTGTTGCATCATGTTGCCCCAGAACTCATCCAAAGGAATTGTCCATCACCGATAGATATAAAAACAAAGGCCTACCAGGTTCATGTGGGACCAGTAC